>APFE030432816.1:0-23760 GCA_000404065.3 Pinus taeda | reverse complement strand
CAGGTTTTCCCGTGTAATCCTTTGTATTCGATAAAGTTATATAGTCGGGTTTTTAACGTAAAAGTGCATCTATAACGCTTCTGATAGAGATGTGTGGACATAGCCATAAGTCCCATTTCTGATAGTTGTATATGAATGAAAGATGTAAGGTCCCGGGTTGTTTAAGGAAGGAGCACACATTAAAGCTTCCAATAGTTGTTTGGATATGAAGGGATGTCAGTCTGCTGGCATCATAGATGGTATGTTGGTAGACCCTCTGGATAGGAGCAGCGATGAGTATAGGTACTATTCTAGTTCTAGTTCTGGTTCTAATATATGTCATGATCGTCATCATTATCATCCTTATAGGATGACTGATAGGGGATACTTTCTATATGAATTTAAGAAAGCAAAACCACCTACTTTTGATGGAGATGTGAAGAAGCTGGAATATGGAGAGGCTTGCGTACTTGGGATGAACAAATTATTTTAGTTTCCTGAGTACACAAATAACATGAAGGCTAGAACAACTATCTTCAACATGAAAGGTAAAGTAGACATCTAGTTGGAAGATGTTAAGTGGGTCAGAGAAATCAGAACAAATGAGTTGAGTTGGTGGGAGTTCAAGAGGCATTTTAGGAAGAAGTATTTGTGAGAGAGGTACTACAATAATAAGGCTAAAGAATTCTATGAGCTAAAGATGGGATCAATGATAGATGAAGAGTACACGACCAAGTTTCTAGAGCTATTGAGGTATGTACTGTATCTTACTGATGAGAATGCTAAAGTTCAGTGATTTGTCAATGTTTTTCCATTAGAATTTAGAGATCAAATTCAGTATGATGAGACTCAATCACATGAGGAACTTATTGGGAAATTGAATTATTTCTACGAACAATCAAAGCATGAGAATGAATCTCAGCATGGATGGAAGGGAAAATAAAAAGGTAAAGGTAAATGGAAGCCTAATAGGAAAAGGGCTCAGCATGTAGATGAAAAGAGAATGTGACATTGCAAAAGAAGTTTAATGTAGCTAGAGAGGGATATGAGTCGCAACAACAACATAGAGGTGTGGGTATTGGTTAGTTTTAGTGTTGGACATGTGACAAGGAAAACCTTAAGATAAATTTTCTATAGAATCAGGGTGGTAGGCCTCAGGTATACAGTTCACAGGAGGTACAGACTATTTCGGATGTTGGGCAAAGCATTCCTCATATCTATGCAGCAGTGGACAATAGACAAGAAGAACACCAGGAACCTATCATTGAGATGAACGGTAAGATTTGTGATCAAGTTATTTCTATTTTGATTGACCCTGGATATAATTATAGCTATGTTAGTCCTTACTTGGCGGATAAGTGTGGTTTGAGAAAGGAATTTCATGCAGAGTCTTGGTTAGTGTAGTTGGCTACAAGTACAAAGAAGCGATTAGGATCATACTATGTGTTGTTGGGAATGGATTGGTTTTATCTTCATAGAACCAAGGTATAATGTTATGATAAAGCTATTGAGTGTATTAATGACAATGGGGAACCAGGAGTCTTGTAGGGTAAGAAGAAATCCACATCAGTTAGGATGGTGACAGCTATGAAAGAAAAGCATAGCCAGAGGAAAGGGTGTATGTTATTTGTAGTACACATTTATAGTGATAAGGGTAACGAGTTTAAGGATGAATACGTGTTGAGTAGGTACCCAGTTTTGCAAAAGTTTCAGGATGTATTCCCTGAGGACATTACAAAGTTTTCACCTCACAAGGAAGTGGACTTTTCTATTGAGTTAGTGCTAGGGGCATCTCCAGCATCAAAATCACCTTATAGGATGATGATGCCTGAGTTGGTTGAGCTAAAGTTGTAGTTGAAGGAAATGTTGGACAAGGGATACATTAGGCCAAGTGTATCACCTTGGGGTGCACCGATATTGTTTGTGAAGAAGAAAGATGGTACTCATAGACTATGCTTTGACTATAGGAAGTTGAACAAAGTGACTATCGAGAACATGTACCCTTTCTCGAGGATTAATGACTTGTTCGATCAGATGAAGGTAGCAGCAATGTTCTTGAATATTGACTTGAGATCTGGATACCATTAGATACACATCAAAGAAGAGGACAGTTAAAAGACTATGTTCTCGACAAAGTATGGGCATTATGAGTTTGTTATAATTCCATTTTTCTTAACTAACGCTCCAACTACATTTATGTGTTTGATGAATAGTGTGTTGCATCCATATTTGGATAAGTTTGTTATTGTGTTCATTGATGACATGTTGGTATATTCTAAAAATCAGGAAGAGCATGCTGAGAATTTAGCAGTAGTGTTGAGTTTGTTGAGAGAGAATTAGTTGTATGCTAAGCTCAGCAAGTATAGTTTCTTTTGATATTGAGGTACACTACTTGGGGCATCTTGTCTCCAAGGAGGGCATTGCAGTAGATCTAGAGAAGATAAGAACCATCATGGAGTCTGTAGCTCCTAAGAGTGTGGATGAGGTGAGATATTTCATGGGTCTGGATGGTTGTTATAAGAGGCTCATCAGGAACTTCTCACAAATTGCTTATCCTATCACATGATTGCAAAGGAAAGATAATAAGTTTGAATGGATAGAAGAGTGTAAGTCTAGCTTTGAGTAGCTTAAGTAGTTGTTGACACATGCACAAGTGCTACATATTGCATATCCAAACAAGGAATTTGTGGTATGCACAAATTCTTGCAAGAGAGGGCTTGGTGGATTCCTTATGTAGGATGGACACGTGGTATGTTATGAGTCCCGAAAAATAAATGAGCACGAGAAGAACTACCTAATATGTGATCTTGAATTAGCATGAAACATACATGCATTGAAGATGTGGAGGCATTATCTTCTTGGTAGGAGCTTTGTACTTATGAGCGGTCACCATCTGTTGATGTATTTGTTTGACTAGCTAAATCTAAATGCCCAACAAGCTAGATGATTGGCCATGATCAGTGATTTTGGTTCCGAGAAAGGAAAAGAGAACAGGGTGGAAGATGCTCTCAGTAGACGGGTACAGGTAAATCACTTGGAAGCTATGAGCTCCTATAGGACAGACTTATAGTATAAGATCTTGCAAGAGGGTTAGTAGGATGCTAGGTATATGGTGATTGTGCACATGTTATAGCAAGGTGTTGGTACAAGTACAGGTGGCAATACAGGTATAGGTGCAAGTGGACAGTGTATGGATTATTTTCTTACAATGGATGGATTGGTAAGATTCAGAGACAGGATATATGTGTCAGATAATAGTGAGCTCAAGAAGGTGACCTTGAGAGAATTTCATGAGAAGCTATATTCAGGTCACCTAGGTTATTAGAAGACACTAAAAATAGTGAAGAGATTTTACTATTGGCTGAATTTGAAGAGCGATGTAGTAAAGTTTGTGGTGAGGTGTTTTGATTTTCAGTGAGTGAAGGCAGAGTGCAAACATCCAGGTGGATTGCTACAACCAATCATGATTCCATAATGGAAATGGGAGGTTATTTCCATGGATTTCATCACATGGTTTCCGAAGATAGTGAGATAGCATGATTCCATCATGGTTATCATGGCCAGGTTGAAAAAGGTTACACATTTCATTCCAATGAAGTCTACATTCTCAACTAGCAATGTGGCACATGTATTCATTAGATATGTGGTTATACAGGATGGTTGTTCCAACTAAGATTGTGTCAAACAAGGATGCAAAGTTCACTTCCCAGTTTTGAAAGGAGTTGTTTGTAGGTGTGGGCATAAATTTTGCCTTCAGCATAGCTTATCATTCGCAGATAGATGGATAGACAGATAGGGTCAACAATATATTGGAGGACATGTTGAGGATGTATGTGATGCATCAGTAGCAGAAGTGGGAAGAGTATCTCCCCTTGCTAGAGTTCGCATACAACAAAAACTATCATTAGTCATTGAGGATGAGTCCTTTTGAGGCATTGTAGGAGTGGAGTTGTAAAACTCCTATCTGTTGGAGTTATTTGATTAATAGGGTATTGATTGGACTAGATATGTTGGAAAACATGGAACATCAAATGTAGGTTATAAATAGGAATATAAAGGCACCATAGGATAGGTAGAAGAGTTATACAGATCATAACAGTTTGTTCAAAGAGTTCCAGGTTAGGGAAGAGGTGAACTTGTGCATCAAGATGAAGAAGAGCTCCATGTGGATTTGATCTTGTGCCAAGTTGGCACCACTGTTTTGTGGACCCTTGAGTATCATTGAGAGGATTGGCCTAGTAGCCTATCGATTTGCACTTCCTCCAACAATGAAAGTCCATGATGTTTTCCAAGTTTCTTTGCTTAAGTAGTATGTTAAGGATGTTGATCATGTGATTGATTAGTCTGTATTGTAGGTGGAACCAATGGAGAATTCCAACTGGAGCCTCAATGTATATTGCAGGAAAAATTGCTCATGCTCTCGAACCGAGCAATCGAGAAAGTTGAAGTGCAGTGGAAGCACTTTGGGCCCAATTAAGCTACTTGGAAGATGGTGGATTAGACATGGGCTATGTATCCTTCCTTGTTTTCTGGTTGAGGCAAACTGGCTTTGATATGGTGTTTTGGCATATGATTTGATATGGTGTTTTTGTATCTGGTTTGATATGGTGTTTTGGTATATGTTTTGATAAGTTGTTCTAGTATATGTTTTAGTACATGTTTTTGGTATATAATTTTTGCGATATTGTTATATGTACATATGTATATGGATGTAAATACTACCATGACCTATGGGTGTCATGTCATTGTGATTATGTTTTCATGTTACTATGTTATCATGTGGTTATTTTATCATGATGTTATGATGTCATGTGGGTTGGCACTCAATGAGATGATCATTGTAAATAACATAATGAGCTATGTTATATAGCTCTGATATGCAGTATGTTGTAATTATATTTTTCTTGTGAGCAAGTCCTTCATTGTAAATACTGCATCGAGCTATGTTATAAAGCTCCATGAGTAGTATATCTTCTTTCAGTGGGTTATTGAGGTATATGTGTGATTGAGCACCGAGGATAGTGTCTCCCAAGGGGGAGGGTTCTATAATAACGCTAGTGAAAATTCCCTGTAATAAAAGTTAAAAACAATAACCATGGTTGATGGGACACTTATTCCAAGCTGAATGTTGGGTAAGACATCCCAGTGTGGGGTGTTCATTGATTGTTTATGACTAAGGAAATTCACAAAGACAATAGCTAAGGATTTTGAAAGGAAAAACAAAATTTTTGGCACATGTATTTATCAAAATAATGGAAATTAGGAGAAAAGGAAGGTGAAAGGTGATAGGTTGCATTTGAGGAGGAAAATGAAGGAAAATAATGGAAAATGAAGAAAATAGAGGCCTCATTCATCAAAAGGCCTGTAAGGATCAGTTGGTAACCTTTTGTAAGTTGAGTTTTGGAGATCTCTCATTATTCTCCCTCTCTCTCTAACTCTTGGACACTTAGATTTCTCTTACAGCTACACCAGGCTTCATTGCAAGTATCGACTTGCATGTGTATTTTCCTTGCTAGATTTGGCATGCATGGTATTTCATGTGGTTCTTTTCTATCATGGAATGGGTTTTTCCAGGTGTAACAATGATTTCAACCCAGCCTTGCCATTTTTGGATAACGATGGTGAGATGGAGTTCTCATGTTTTGGTTGAGATGAATTGTTGGATGGATTTAAAGCTAAGTGGGATGCATCTCCAAATGATAAAGCGCATGGTCTAGTGGTCCCTGAACCAGACTATGGATCATGGTAAAGCAACTAGCCTAGTGACCCCTCAGCCAAACTATGTGTTGCGGTAAAAACAGGATTGTGTTGCCTCAATAAGCCTACTAATCCTTGTCGATGAATGAAAGGATATACAATAAAGCCAAGAGGTGGGTTTTTCTCCATTGGGCCTAGTAATCCCAAGTTTGGGATATGCGGTAAAGCTTGAAGAGTGGGTCTCGGCTTAGGGCCTAGTGATCCGGGTTGTTATTACGGTAAAGCCTTAGAGACAAGGAGATAGAAAACCTCCTCACGATGTAGGTGGATAAATCCAGTGGTATCCATGCTTTATTGGACTAGTGATTAGGTGGAGATCACGATAAAGCCTATTATGATGTGTTCAATGTGTTGGCCTAGTGATCCGGGATAGATTACGGTAAATCATGGTTTCTATTAATGAGGGTGAGGTGGTTTACCCTCAGTATTCCCTGGTTTCTTCTTTTGGTTTGAGTCCCACATTCATGCTTGGAATATGGCACGGGGGTGAATGACTGAAGAGAGATTTGACTTAACAATTTTATGGTCAGGTAGAATGTGGTAGTCCCATATTTAGTTGGTTTATTGAATTCATTAGTGATAAATTCACGTGTAACTGTACTGATGTATATATGGATTTCATGGTTGATATGCTTATGATATTTCTGTCCCTATTATGCTAGTTATATGTATGTTTTATGATAACAGCTATGTATGGCTCTCAACATGTTTTTACTTGTGAATGAATGGATAATGTATCTATGGCCTAATAGATGATAAGGTATCAAATGACATGAGGGAACAATGGTTAATAGAGATTCTCAGATAAGTATGAGATCCCTACACGAAATTCTCCTGTTTACACCTGTAGGTTACATTTTAATGATATGTTTGACGAAATGCCTATCATGGATAGTGGGGATCTGGTTGAGGTCATGTTCAACTTATTTCTTTGGCATCATTGTTACCCTATAATTTTACTGATTTTAAGATATCAATCCATTATGGGCAGTGACTTGGGCTCTACGCCTGAAAAGTGGATTAATTCCCGAGGTCACTGCCACAAAACTGGAAATTTTAGTCTTTAGTCAATGGCAGGCAAGCCTATGAGAGCGAATTTGGGTTTTTGGATGCTCTCTTTCCCATAGCATGGGAGCGAATAAGACCTAAGATGTCCAGAACATGAATGGGACCCAGGGACAGGTTGTCTAAGTGGCTAACTTGTCCCCTGAGGATTCTGAAGCTGATGTTGGATGACTTTGCGTGATGTTTCCATTGATACCACTTCCTTAAGGTCAAATAGGAGGTCAAATCCAATCATAGTAGCCTCTCCTCTCATTTTTACCCTGGTTGGCTAGTTACTTTGGTAAATGTGAGAGGAGGGTGTTACAAAGTGGTATCAAAGCGTGGTTCACCCCTCGGACTGGATGGGCGTTGTGCGTTAGTCATGCACGCATATAAATTATGTGTGTGTCCCTTACACTTGCATTCCATGTGCTTGTTACATTTGATTTACGGTTGATTATGGTTGTAGTAATGTTGCCAACAAGAATTTGATGTTCATTGTCTGAAATGCATTTGTCATGAGTATGTGATTTGTTAAATATTGTTACATGTTGCTTACTAGTTCATTTTATGTCACTTACTTACATCCTCTTATGTTAGGTTACATTCTTGAATATTTTGATTACATGTATTAGTCTTGTAGGTTGATTACAAGAATTGATCGTTAATGCTCGAATACATGCATTTATGTGTATGTGTAGTTAGTTAGGCATTGCTTATACATATTGTTGGTTTTATCTAGCAATGTGTACAATTAAGTAATGTTTGTTGTCATGCATGAGGTCATAACATGAATTTTTGATATGGCCTTGCATTGATTACCGGACCTTAACTAGAGTGATGTTTATGTGTTGATACATTTGTTTATGTATGCCTATATGCAATTATGATTATGTTATACGTGTATCACGTTGATTTGGTGATCTTGTAGACAAGGTATACTCCCCGAGCTATACTAAGGTACATTGATTTATTGTGATTTGGTTTGTCTGACATATTATTCATTGCAAGAAAATCAAATGGCTAAAGGTGGTAGACTACATAGAATATCCCTATGCATCATATGAGTAGTGTGGTGTAGGGCACACTTATGATTTATCAGATACATTGAGGAACTTGAAGTAAGAGATAAGGAGTTGTAAGACAAATAATGATTGGACCATATAGGTACAAGAGTTTGTCATACTTGCAACATCAAGCGCCGCTTTGGATCAGCCATGGATAGGAGGAAAAAACTAATGGGGCATATGGTAGTAGGTCTCCTGGTAGACATAGGTCAGATAAATCTGATAAAATGAGAGATGGCAGGTTGTTGGACACTCCAGATAGGAGGGGAAATCAGTACGGCTATTATTCTAGTTCTAGTACTGTTAGACATCATGATCGTCATCGTTATCATCCTTACAAGAGGAATGATAGGGGATACTTGCCAGATGAATTTGAGAAAGAAAAACACCTACTTTTAATGGAGATGTGAAAAAGCTGGAAGATGAAGAGGCTTGGATACTTGGGATGAGAAAATTTTTTGAGTTGCGTGAGTACACAAATAACATGAAGGCCATAATAACTATATTCAGCTTGAAAAATAAAGTGGATATCTAGTCGGAAGATGTTAAGCAAGTAAGAGACATTAGGACAGATGACCTAAGTTGGTGGGAGTTCAAAAGGATTTTTAGGAAGAAGTACTTGTTAGAGAGTTACTATGACAATAAGGCTAAAGGATTCTATGACCTAAAGATTGGATCAATAATAGACGAAGAGTACACAACCAAGTTTGTGGAGCTATTTAGGTATGTACCGTATCTTACTAATGAGAAGGATAAGGTTCAATGATTTGCCAATGGTTTTCCATTCGCATTTAGAGATCGGATTTAGTATGTTGAGTCTCAGTCACTTGAGGAATTTATTGGGAAATTGAAGCATTTATAGGAACAATTAAAGCGTAAGAATGAATCTCAGGAAGGATGTTGTTAGCTTCCTGCTGCAATAGGTTACTCATATTTCATGATTGAGATTTTTGTAGGCCAAATATGTCATACTTTGCATGCTGCAATGCTCCATATTTGCTAACAGACATCAAAGAAGGAGGCCATGAAAGTGTGCTAGTCTAAGTTCAACTGTGGCATTCCAATTTTGAAGAGTATTCCATTTTGCTAGAAATTTTCAGCTAAAGGGAGGTCCCAAACAGCTTAATCTTGGTCTCCCTAGTTTTTAATTTCCTTGTTTTAGAATATAGAGAATGAATAATCTATCCAAACAGCTTAATCTTGGCAGATTCTTAGATAGGTAGAGAAGCAAGGGTGCTCAAAAGCCTAATCTAAGCCCCTAGAAGAAATAAGTGTAGTTATAGATAGGAGGACAGTGCAAAAGCGAAAATTGAAAAGCTGGGTCTGCAAGTCTAAGTGCACCCAAACCAAAAGAAGAAAAAATGCTAGGTAAGTAGGTTGGGTAGGTAGTTCGGTGGTTGCATAATCAATGATTGTGATCAGTTTTGTGTTTTCAAGTGTTATATCTATTCAAATCAGTATTGCAAGGCAAGAATCCTATGGAGGAGCTCAAGCGAGGCATAACTAACTTCCCCTTCTTCCTCTTCCCTAAATCAATTACTAACTTCCCCTAAAGAGGTCAAGATCTTCTTGATATTTCTTAGTTTCATCATTTTCCATATCATTTGCCTTGGTAAAGATCTCCTTTACTCAAGGAGGGTCCATACTTTCTCTACAAAGTTCTATCTACCCTTTAAAGCCTAATATCTCTGAAACTTAGCGCTTTCTTGTCATTTTCATATTAACTCCTGACGTTATTATGTAAATCCCTATCTATTTCCCTTCACACTACTAAATTATGGTAATAATTCCCCTATGTAAATATCCCCTCCCTCTGGTTGAAAAATAACCATAAATATCCCCTTGGGAATTACTAAGTTCACCTAGATCTTAGTAAGAACCCTCATCTCTGCATAAATTTCCCCTCCGAGTGTTTGGACTCCTTCCAAAACACAAAAAACCCCTTCCAAATGCATTAACCAACCCCCACTCATCACGTTTTTGGGAAAAATCATGAAGGAATTTTGATTAATTGTTTGACTATGAATGAAACTAACAGCATCATGAAAGAGTTCCATGTAGCGGACTGTGGAGGACACTTATATTGGAAGTCCACTGCTGACAAGATTTTAAGGGCTGGTTATTATTGTCCGTCTCTATTTGCACATGTCAAGAAATTTTTTGTTTCATGTCACAAATGCCAAGTCTTTGAAGGGAAAAGAAAATTATTGCCTTTGCCCCTTAAGCCCATTTCAACCAAAAAACCCTTTCAACAATGGGGTCTTGACTTCATTGGACAAATTCATCCCTCTTCCTCAGCCCAGCACTAGTGGATTTTAACAGCCACTGATTATTTCACTAAGTGGATTGAAGCCATCCCATGTAGACAAGCCAATGACTCCACCATTATCCAATTCCTTGAGGGGAATATCCTTTCCAGATTTGGCTGCCGTGAGAAAATCATCAGTGACAAAGTTGTTTCTTTCAAATCCAAAAATATGATCAGGTTCTGCCATAAATTCCACATTACCCTGGGCCACTCACGAAGAGAGGACAAGGGAAAACAAAGAGTATTGGATGCATTAATATATGATTCAAAATGATCCATATTATTGCAATGTTCATGTTGATTATAATGGGCTTGATGAGTTACTTCAAATTTCAACAAATGTATCAAATATGATTAATTATGTTACTTTACCAAAGATAGACAATGTCACTGAATTTGCAGTGTTGGAGGGAAAATCCAAGATTGATGATGTATTAGAAGGCCTAAATGCATCTTTTGTTGTGGCAAAGCCTCCAAATCTACCATGAGAGATTGAACTTATTTGATCTTGGGAAAATAACCCTAATGTAGAGGAATATGACCATAACGCTTTAAATACTTCTTACTTAATATCATTATGAGACATCATGCTCAAGTTAAGAGAGCATCTAAAAAATATTCCAGAATCATGACTTGTAGAAATGGTAATGCGATTTTGGAACTATACTAAGAGGTACACGTGAATATTGGAGCAAATGTCATGTTGATCTCTCTAACATGATTCAAAAGATTAGATGTCCAACAATATTATTCACATTAAGTGTAACAGATATGCAATGGCCATATTTCCATAAATTAATGTCTGGTAAAATTCTTGTAGATCCAGGGGAAGCAATGAAACATAGACGTCAAAATTTAATTGATAATCCTCATATTATAGCACAATATATGCATTTAATTACTACAATGTTCCCAGATGAATTTTTTGAGCGATTTCATCAAGCTACATATTTTTGGTGCCACTATGAATGGAAACATAGTGGATCGCCCCACCTGCATGAATTTATAAGGTTAAAAAAGACTCCTAACATGGACACTTTGAATTGGGATGATCCTCCACAGGTTAGGCTTGCTAAAGAACATATTGATAGATGTGTACATGCAATGAATCCACTTGATCCACATCAAAGAAATATACAGGTTAGGCTCAATGTTGATGACCACCCTTGCTTAGAGGACATGCAACAAATATTTCAATCCGATTCTATGATTGATTATGAAGAACTTTTGAATTGTGTTGAGGGTCACATTACTTGCAATGAGAAATCTTTCCTACACAAGAAGGTGGGAAGATTGGTTTGTCAATATAAGGCACCATGGGATTTATGTGATCATTCAAAACTTTATCTTGATGAGAATTGAGAAAAAAAGTATGAACCAAGAAGAAATGATGATAGATTGAATACACATAATCTTGAAACGTTAATGATGTGGAGGGCTAATATAGATTGGCAACTTGATCTTTCAAAGCTTGTGGTCATTAATTACATAAAAAAATACTCTGAAAAAGGATCAGAAACATTTCATGATATGTTGATGTGTGTTTCCTTTATTCAAAATCCAATTGAACCAACAACATGTGCATGCATATAAGAGTGTGTTATGTGAATCCATTGTTGACGGAGATATAGATGCACAAGAGACATGCCATTTTCTTTTAGAGTTTCCTCTAAATGTTGATTTGAAGCTTTTCAAACAAGTGTGTGTTGATACATATAACAATGACAATGATAATTCTCTTATTGATGCATATACCAAGTGACCTACCCATCTTGAACACCTTCCATTGATAGATGTGGCAAAATCCTGGTCATACAACAAATGTCAACCTGGGGATAAATGGAGAGAACGAAAGAATGTGGCTATTATACAAGTTTTTCCTCATTATAATTCAATTCCTAATCATGAAGATGACAAGTTTGTAGAATTTTGTTGGTGGAAGTTGACATTATAAAAGACCTTTCATGATCTCCGTAGAGATATAGGTCACATAAGTGAGGAAATAGTGCATAACTAGGAAAACTTTCGATACAATCCATGGCATGTTGATTGTAATCCATTACCTCCAATTCAAACAGTTGAATTTGATGAAATAGAAGTTCCAGATCCACCTACAAACTCTAGGAAAAATGAGTAGGAGATCATTTGTGGATTATATAAGAATAAATTTATAAATTATAATGTGGATTATATAAGAATAAATTTATAAATTATAATGAGATTGAGATGTTGGACATAAGGATAGTGATGTTATGCATAACTGGAGCAAAAATTTTGTGGCTGAGGAAACTTCTAATTGTGCTAGTCATTTCATATCTCAAAAGAAAAAGTCTAATAAGATTCATACTTACCAACATTCTAAGTTTGGGAGTTAAACAAAGAATAGCATTTGATATTATCCTTGACCATTATAGATCAGGGGTTGATCCTTTACTTATGATAATACCAAGAAGTTAAACAATGAATATTATTTGATATTATCCTTAACCATTATAGATGAGGGGTTGATACTTTACTTATGATAATACAAGGAAATGCTACTTATGATATACAAGGAAATGCAGGTACATGAAAGTCTTATTTGATTGGAGCTATTAGAAAGGCTCTTGAGATTGAGGCTCTTCCCCAGAAGAGCCCACTTCTTATTTTAGCTCCTACAAGGGTTGAAACTTTTAACATATCTTGAACAACAATTCATTTTGCACTTCAAATCCCAATAAAAGATGTAACATGTCTTTGGGGACCAGGTTTAATGACCTTGTAAGATGAATTGAAGCATGTCAAATGTATCCTAATAAATGAAATGAGTTTCATTGGAAGAAATTTTCTAAAAAACATTGACTCTAGACTTCAGCAAGGTTTCATAGAAAATGCTAACACTTTCTTTGGTGGGAGGTTAGTTATATTGGTTGGTGATTTGGGACAATTACCACCTATTATTGATAAACCTATATATGCATTTGAAGGTCTCATAAAATAATTATGGAATTCATTCACAAAAGTTGTGACCCTTGACACCTAGTTTCAGCAAGATGGACAAAGCAAGGAGAAAAAAATGTTTTTGTAATTTGTTGATGAATGTTAGAAATGCAAATCCAACTTTGCAAGATTGGAAGTTACTCATGACTTGTACAAATAGATCCTTAGATTCTTCCACAAAAGAGCCTTTTGATAAGGAAATACATATGTTTGTAATAAATGAAGATGTAAAAAATCATAACAAGCTTTGTTTACAAAATCATAATAAGGGTTATTTACAAAACTTGAACTTAGATATTGAGCAAATTTTGTGTGACTCCGCACAACTAGAACTAGCCTAGATCCATCTTGACTCCATATCTATTAAGGGACCATAGGGATCAAATATCTCTAGGTGCAAACATTTCCTCAAGTTTTTCCCTTAGTTATCAAGAATACAACTAATTTTATATCAATTGTTGCATGAATTTATTCACTAATTTTCTAATTTTCAATTAAAAAGGCCATACCTTAGAACATTCACAAGAAGAGAAGGAACAAAGTCAACCACAAAACTACTTGACACTAACATCAAGCTCTCTTGCAAACAAAAGGCCTAAGTCTTCTACTTCCCCTATACAATGTCAATCTAAAGAACAATATAATTATGAAAACAACAACTTTCTCAAATCTCCAAAAACACCCTTAAAAAAAAGAAGATGCTCCTTTAAAACCTAAAACAAGTTAAAATATCAAAGAAAAATAACTCCTCCCATCACAAAAACAACATTAGATGCTAAAATGCAAAATATTTCTCTTTCAACACTACACACCTTTCAGGGAGAAAATCCAATTACCTTCCTTTTTTACTTCAATACCCTACATTGCTTTCAAAAGTATAGACACACATACACCAAGTGGAAAATATATTCCACACATGGGCAATTTTATACCAAGGGAACACAAGGGGTGAAATAAAGACACACATACACCAAGTGGAAAATATATTCCACACATGGGCAATTTTATACCAAGGGAACACAAGGGGTGAAATAAAGGGAATAATAAAAACCTAAAAATGATTCAATTTGAAAGGTAAATGCCCTTTCTCTCTTCATTCAATTCAACTTCGAGAGTCTCCCAATCCTCGAATTCATCTTCTACGTACTCATTTAATTCAGCTTCCAGAATCTCCCAACCCTGAGATTCATCTTCTACATACTCATTTAATTCAGCTTCGAGAATCTCCCAATCCTGGAATTCATCTTCTACATACTCATTTAATTCAGCTTCGAGAATCTCCCAATCCTGGAATTCATCTTCTACGTACTCATTTAATTCAGCTTCGAGAATCTCCCAATCCTGGAATTCATCTTCTACGTACTCATTTAATTCAGCTTCGAGAATCTCCCAATCCTGGGATTCATCTTCTACGTAATAATTTAATTCAACTTCGAGAATCTCCCAATCCTCGAATTCATCTTCTACATACTCATTTAATTCAGCTTCGAGAATCTCCCAATCCTGGGATTCATCTTCTACGTACTCATTTAATTCACCTTCGAGAATCTCCCAATCCTCGAATTCATCTTCTACGTACTCATCATTTAATTCACCTTCGAGAATCTCCCAATCCTCGAATTCATCTTCCACGTACTCATTTAATTCAACTTTGAGAATCTCCGAATCTCCAACGCTATCCTGAGGTTTGAAATCGACTTCTACGACATCCTTAGCCGCAAAAATATGTTCATCCTTCAAATAAAATTCGAATTCGAATTTATCCTTACTGGAAATATCAATTCTTCTACAATTCTGATGAGCTGCGAAACAATTATCATTAGAATCTGTGAAAACATCTTTAATGCAGTCCCCATGATCTGCAGTTATATCATCATCCTTTTCTAATTCTAATTCGCGGTTACAGTCTGCAAAATCATCTTGCATTTCGGTATCTCCAGCTGATGCAATAACATCATCATGTACAGTTGTGGGCACTGCAGCAGCACCATTGAAGTCACTATAGGATTTTAAGCCTGTTTCTTTGCGAATAAAAAATAACAAGTAGACTTGCTGATCTGACAACACCTCCTGTTCGGAGACAGGAGAGACATTCGCATCATTGCAGCAATGCCAGCTATCATCTTCCAGGTTCTTCACATAGGCATAATAATGGCCAGAGTCCCGGGAGAATCCTGAATGGATAATGGTGGCGAATAGAATATAATAGTCCGTATTAATATTATACTTCTCCTGGTCAGCACCTGCAGACAAATAATTATCAAGTCCCAAGCGTTGTTTAAAGCTAATATTCCGAGTTATTTTAATGCTAGAACCATAATCATCCATAGCAAATCTGTTGAGTTGAATGACCAGAACGTTGGGAGGTTTGAAAATTGACGTTTGCATTTGGGCTGGCGTTAAGTTTTTGCAATTTTGGCATCTATAAACCTTATCCCCATCTTCCAGCAACTGTGATGCAAAATAACAAGAGAGCGCCTCTTCCAAGGAAGTTACAGCGTTTGTTAATGGAAGGCTCAGGTGCATAATATCTTCCTTATTGTTCGACTGACCTCCGCAGAAAATGCACTTCACTTGACATTGCGTTACACCGCCGAAGATGCTTTTAATAATCCCTTCATCTCCGCCATCTTTTTCACGTACTCTCTGCTGCTTCCACTGCCCAGTGCACACGTCGTTGCAGGCTCCAATCACACAAGTTAGAAATTCGTGGGCGTCTTCCTGCTTTCCTTTCACAAAATGTTTGGCAAAGAGATTCAGAGAGTTTGTGATTTCGCGAGGAGAGTCGCATGATTGGGCAGTGTTGCAGAGAGACCTCACGATGCGTTTCTCCAGCAAGCAGAAAGGGCAGTCATTGTTAGACGATATATTGCAGGAAGCAGAATGTGGATTGGCGCCGAGGCAATGTTCTGCCAAGGGAGGTGTGTAAGTGAGACACTGAAGCACACTGTTGAGATAGCATGTATTGCCAAGATTCATAAGCCCTGTCGGTCGTCTTGCCCGTGCTTGTGCTTGTGCTTGTGTTTCTTTTTCTCGCCCGCCCGGCTCCATTTCGCTTGTTACACTGAAGAAGCTGGCTATGGCGTGAGAATCCCCGAGCTGGAGTAGAAGCATTCGGTTATCACTTTGACAATACGAGTGTATTTCTGGCTTAGAACGTGGATTCCTCCTTTATATATATATCCTTCCTTCGGTTTCATACCAGCCTTGGTCCACCATTAGTGTCGCCCAGTTTTTAGACCGACACCCAATAACACGCTATATTTGGCATAAAAGGCTTCACTTGTGGAGAGACACCACCCAAACCTTCTCCGTTTTAACGCTCTCTATTCCTCGTAAGTAGGATTAATGGGTAAACATCATAATTTATTTAATTTGAATCACCTCCACCCAGAGTTAATAATCTTTAATCCCCTCCAAATTTTGGGTTGCCGTGATTATTATTTTCATTTCAATATTCCATAATCCATTTTCATCATTAATAATAAAAGAGTTTAATTGAATAATATTTTTTTAGATTATTATTTTAATTTAAATATTCCATAATTCATTTTTATGATTAATAATAAAAGAGTTTAATAATAATATTTTTTTAATTTGAAGTTTGAGTTTTTACAGTAAAAGCATTTTTTGTTTTCAAGAGGTTATGAGTTCAATTTTCTTGATATTTTTGGGTAACAGGAAGTGATTTTATAGCTTGGATTTCCCTTGTACAAATATTGTTAGCCTTTAGTGGAATCAATTTTCCTAAATGTCTTTGGAGCTAACCTCTATTAATAAATCCATAAAAAATGATTCCTTTAAATAAATATTGAACAAATTATTTGTAAATTAAATCTAACATATATTCAATTTAATTAATATATGTATATGAAAATTCTTAAATATTCTTAATTTGAAAAGGGTCATAACTAATTGTGGGGTTACAATGTTGGACAAATGGTTTATACATTCAACATGTATACTACTCCTAGGTTAGGCTTCCCTAAAGTTATGCTCGAGGAAAATCCCCTTGATCATGGTTCCTTCTTTTTTCAAATAGAGAAATAGAGTTTTTATTTTTATTTTTCCTTCTTGATAAAACTTTATAGAAATACTTTTGAGTTTGGATCTCATGTGATTTGTAGAAATTAAATTTAAATGGAGAGTACAACCATCTTTCCTCTTAGTCACTTATATAGTTAACAGAAAAATATCGTATTATTATAAAAGTGTTAAGTAATTAATATTTTATTTAAAAGTAAAAAAATAATCTTAATTAAAATAAATGAATAAATTACTATAAACTAACATATATTTATCTTAATTTCTCATCTACCAAGCACTAATAGAGATCAAATTTATGAAAATACAAACTTCTTTTGAGTGTAAAACTTGAGAAAAAAATTGCACTTCAAGAAATTTTATTCCTCTAGATTCTTGGTAAATCCATTGTTAAAATATTAAAATGGATTTATGCTAGTTTAAAAATTTATGATTCATATTTTCATATTAAAATACTAATACATGTTCCCTCATATTTGGTAAGAGTTAAAAAACATATATTTATAGGATATAATCAATCTCTTTCTTTCTATATATATATATACAAACACATTGAATTAGTTTTCTTATTAAATATTGAAGGAATCTCCCTCTTATCTTACATTAGAAAGACCTATTAATAGAATATGAAATTTCTCATTCTTTCTCTCTCCATAAATATATGGTGCTAAAAAAATTTATTGAACATGCATATTGAGATATTTTATTTATACCTCACATTAATTTTTTCTATTATTGATATTTTTTAAATATTACATATTGAGAATGGAATAAATGACAATGGAAAGTGAAAATATAAGAAAAGAAAAATTATTTAAATTAGTTTACTTTTATCTTTGTAAAATTGATAGAAAAGTGTGTTACTTAATATGGAATTTTTATGTATGGTTGACACTAATTTTTTGTTACTAATATATTTTTCTTTTACAAATTGAATGTCAATTGGAATCTAAAATTAATTATACATCATATAATCTTAATAATAATATTTTTACATGCCATCTATTAACTCCATATTAAGTCAATTAAGTAGTGAAGAAGTACATATTCCCTCATACTAAGAAGTCAAATTATTTTTTTCTTTTAATTAATTTATTTCTCCAAATAATGTTGATGTAAAATTAAGGTGAAATTTGAAGCATTTTATTTTTGGGAACATTGATTTGTTTAGTTATTACTATTTTCAAATTTGTTAATGAAAGTATTATTTTATTATTTTTAAATATAACATTAGGTGACAACTCCTCCCTCATAATGTGAGTCCATGTTTGTGTTTGTAACTATGAATGAATTTCTTTTGCATTAAGAGAAAACATGGATATATGCAAGGAGAGAGAGACCATTGGGATTCATCTTCTAATGCCTCTTTATTTTTTTGTTTACAATATTTACATGAATTTTTGAATCCCTTGGGATTAGGTGTCAACATTCCATGCCTTAATCTGAAGGGATATTGGTGAGTCCAAGCATCATTTTGAATCTTTCAAACTTTCCACTTCCAACTGCTTTGGTGAAGATGTCTGCAATTTACCTAGTTGTGAAACAATTTCATAGGTAGATAGTCTTGGTCTCAACTTGATGTTGAATCAACTGATACTTTGTATTGGAGTGCTTAGTTTGATCATGGAACTTTGGGTTCTTGGCCAACTTTATTGCAGAAGTGTTGTCAATCAAAAGAGGAGTTGAATGCACTTGTTTCTCCTTCAAATCTTCCATAATTTTCTGGAGCCATACAATTTCCTTTGTTGCTTCAAGTGTTGGCACATATTCTGCCTCAATTGTGGAACCTCGTGGAACTGATTATTTTTGTGACCTCCAGGAGACAACTCCTAATCCAAAATTCATAGCATAATCTAAAGTAGATACACCAGTTTCTTTATCTCCATCAAAATCTAAATCAGAGTATCTAATCAAGATGAAGGCATCCACTTGTATATACATGAATCCAAAGCCTTGAGTGCCCTTTAAGTACTTTAGAAGTCTTTGTGTAGTAGACCAATGACCCTCACAAGGCTTTTAAATCAACTTATATAGGATTCCAACAACAAATGAAATGTACGATTTAGTAGTATTCAGGTAGTTGAGACCTCCTATGAGTTATCTGTACTTTGTTGCATCCTATAATTCTTTAACTTCAATGGACGTGAGCTTTAAATTATGTTCCGTTGGCGTAGTCAAAGGATTGCACTTAACCATGCCAAAATTTTTCAACAAGTCTCCAATGTACTTCTTTTGAAAGAGGAATATAAACTTCAGATGTTAGGTTACTTCAATACAAGGACAGTAGTGAACATATCTCAAATTTATCATTGCAAAACCTTTCCTCAAATCCTTCTTCATCGATGCAATGAAATTTTCATTTTTCCCTGTAATCAGAAGTTCATCTACATACGCGACGAGATATAGCATTATTTTTCCCCACTTTATTTACAAACAAACTTGCATCATCAAGCTCATAGTGTGTGAAATTGAGTTTCAGAAGATGCTCAGTAAATTTCGCATAAGAGGCTTGCGGTGATTGTTTAAGGTCAAACAAGGATTTGACAAGCTTCCATACTTTGTGATCTTGACCCTTCACAACAAATCCTTTTGGTTGAGACATAAAATTCCTATATTTCATATCTCCATTCAAGAAATCTGTTTTTACATCCATTTGATGGACTTTCCAACCATTTTGATCTTCCAAGGAAAATATAGTATGGATGGAAGCCCATTTTGTTGTGGGGGAAAAAGTATACTCATAATTGATCCCTTCCTTTTGAGCAATTTTTTTTTCCACGAGCCTAAATTAATGCTTGTCAAGTGAGAGATATGATGTAACATCATCCTCCCACATCTACCCAAGTACTCAAACAACAAAGCTAAGCATGCAACGAGAGGCTACTATGATTGGATTCAACCTCCTATATGACCTTAAGGAAATGGAATCAACGAAAAAATAACATATAGACCTTCCACATTAGCTACAGGACCCCTGAGAACCATACCAACACTTCAGGTAGTCTATCCCTCGGTCCCACTGATTTTTTTTATCACTTTCCTTCTCGACGCTCTCACGGGCCTACAAACCAACATCCAAGGAATCATTTGTCCAATTTTATGTCAGCGTCCCTGGGATTTGAACCTATTTTTCCAGCCCAGAGCCTAGGTCACTGCCCAGAATGAAATGATATCTTAAGAGTAGTAAAATAACAGGGAAACAATGATGATAAAGCAAATACTTCAACAAGTCCTTCACTAGACCCCTACTAGACAGGATAAGCTTTTCGTCAAACATATCACCAACATGTAATCTATAGGTGTAAACAACAGAATTAAGCATAAGGATCTCATACTTATATCAGAATCACTCAAAACTATTGTTCCTTCATGTCATTTTTTACATTATCATCTATTAGGTCATAGATACATTGTCCATTCATTTACAAGTAAAAACATACTAAGAGCCATACATAGTTGTTGAAAAAAAACATATATATAACCAACATAGTAACAACAGAAATACCATAAATATATCAGCCATAAAATTGACATATAAACCAATACATTTACACATGAAAACCAAGTGAAACAATTTCTCATTAATTATTGCAAAAACCAGTTAAAGATGGGACTACCACATTCCGCCCAGCTATAGATTAGCTAAGCCAAGTCTCTCTTTAGCCAATCACCCTCGTGCCATATTCCAAGCATGGATGACTTTGTGTGATGTTTCCATTGATATCACTTCCTTAAGTTAAAATAGGAGGTAAAATTCAATCATAGTAGCCTCTCCTCTCATGTTTACCCTGGTTGGCTAGTTACTTGGGTAGATGTGAGAGGAGGGTGTTACAAAGTGGTATCAGAGCATGGTTCACCCCTCGGACTGGATGGGCAGTGTGTGTTGGTCATGCACACATATCAATTATGTGTGTGTCCCTTACACTTGCATTCTGTGTGCTTGTTACATTTGATTGATGGTTGATTATGGTTGTAGTAATGTCGCCACCAAGAATTTGATGTTCATTGTGTGAAATGCGTTTATCATGAGTATGTGATTTGTTAAATATTGTTACATGTTTCTTACTAGTTGATTTTATGTCACATACTTACATCCTTGTATGTTAGGTTACATTCTTGAATATTTTGATTACATGTATCAATCTTGTAGGTTGATTACAAGAATTGATCGTTAATGCTTGAATACATGCATTTATGTGTATGTGTAGTTAGTTAGGCATTTCTTATACATATTGTTGGTTTCATCTAGCAATGTGTACAATGGAGTAATGTTTGTTGTCATGCATGAGGTCATAACATGCATTTTTTATAAGGCCTTGCATTGAAGACTGGACCCTAACTAGAGTGATGTTTACGTGTTGATACATTTATTTGTGTATGCCTATGTTCAGTTATGATTATGTTATACATGTATCACGTTGATTTGGTGATCTTGTAGACAAGGTATACTCCCCGAGCTATACTAAGGTATGTTGATTTATTGTGATTTGGTTTATTTGACATATTATTCATTGCAGGAAAAATATCAAATGGCTACCAAGGTGGTAGACTACATAGAATCTCCCTATGCATCAGATGAGTAGTGTGGTGCAGGGCACACTTATGATTTGGCAGATACATTGAGGAACTTGAAGTAAGAGATAAGGAGTTGTAAGATAGATAATGATTGGACCATATAGGTACAAGAGTTTGTCATACTTGCAACATCAAGCACCGCTTTGGATCAACCATGGACAGGAGGAAAAAACTAATGCGGCATATGGTAGTAGGTCTCCTGGTAGACACAGGTCAGATAAATCTGATAAAATGAGAGATGGCAGGTTGTTGGACACTACAGGTAGGAGGGGCGATGAGTAGAGGTATTATTCTAGTTCTAGTACTGTTAGACATCATGATCATCATCGTTATCATCCTTACAGGAGGAGTGATAGGGGATAATTTCCAGATGAATTTAAGAGATAAAACCACCTACTTTTAATAGAGATGTGAAAAAGCTGGAAGATGAAGAGCCTTGGATACTTGGGATGAAAAAATTATTTGAGTTGCATGAGTACACAGATAACATGAAGGCCATAATAACTATATTCAGCTTGAACAATAAAGTGGATATCTAGTCAGAAGATGTTAAGCAAGTAAGAGACATCAAGACAGATGACCTGAGTTGGCAGGAATTCAAAAGGATTTTTAGGAAGAAGTACTTGTTAGAGAGGTACTATGACAATAAGGCTAAAGGATTCTATGACCTAAAGATTGGATCAATGATAGAGGAAGAGTACACAACCAAGTTTCTCGAGCTATTGAGGTATGTACCGTATCTTACAGATGAGAAGGATAAGGTTCAATGATTTTCCAATGGTTTTCCATTAGCATTTAGAGATCGGATTCAGTATGATGAGTCTCGGTCACTTGAGGAATTTCTTGGGAAATTGAAGCATTTATAGGAACAATTAAAGCGTAAGAATGAATCTCAGCAAGGATGGAAGGGAAAAGACAAAGGTAAAGGTAAATGGGAACCTAAGAGGAAAAGGCCTCAGCATGTAGATGAAAAGAGAATGTGGGACAAAAAAATAAGTTTAATGCTGCTAGACAGTGGCATGAGTCACAATAGTAACATAGAAGTCACATAGGAAGTCAAATACAACCATAGTAGCCTCTCGTCTCATGTTGACCCTAGTTGGCTAGTTTCATGGGTAGATGTGGGAGGAGGGTGCTACATCCATGTATTTAATTATAGGTTTTTCAAGTATATCTAAGTGACATGATTCCATCATGTTTGTGGTGGAAAGGTTGACAAAAGTAGCACACTTCATTCCAGTGCAATATACTAATTTGTCTAGTGAGGTAGCACAAGTCTTCATCAGAGATATAGTGAGATTTCATAGTGTTTAAAAGAATATTGTTTTGAAGAAAGATGCCAATTTCACTTCCAAGTTCTAGAAAGAGTTATTTTTAGGGTTGGTATAGATTTGGCTTTCTGCACAACTTATCATCCGCATAGAGATGGACAAACAAAGAGGCTCCACATGATGTTGGAGGATATCTTGACGATGTATGTGATGCATCAGTAGTGGAAGTGGGAAGAGTATCTTCTAGTGGTTGAGTTTTCTTACAACAATGGGTATCAGGAGTCATTGGGATGAGTCTGTTTGAGGCACTTCATGGACAGAGTTTTAATACTCCCATCATCTGGAGTGATCTAGCGAATAGATTATTGATGGGACCAGAAGTGTTGGTAGACTTGGTAGACTTGCAACATGAAATTCAAGTTATAAAGAAGAATCTAAAGGTACAATAGGACATACAAAAGATTTATGCAGATCAACACAGGGCATTTAAGGAGTTTCAGGTTGGGGAACATGTGTATTTGTGCATCAATCCCAAGAAGATCTCCTTGAGGATTAGGCCATTTGCGAATCTAGCACCTCAGTATTGTAGGCCTTTTGAGATCCTTAAGAGGATTGGACCGGTGGCCTATCGACTTGCAATGCCTCCGAAAATGAAAGTTCAAGATGTTTTCCATATTTCATTGCTTAAAATATATGTAAATGATGTTGAGCATGTTATTGATTGGTCTATATTGCA
>APFE030432793.1:118862-178475 GCA_000404065.3 Pinus taeda | reverse complement strand
TATTGGATGCTTCGGCATGTATAAATATATATTGTAACATTGAAAGGAATATAATGAAAAATCAAGCTGGTAGTCTCGGTTTTGAGATCCAGTGGGAAATCTCTGCGTATATGTATTTTATGTGTTATGCTCTCGCATTTTTATTTTTCCTGTGATTTAGAATTCGTATGCAGGTCATTTCTGTACAGGGTTAAAACCTACAAAAATTACTTGCAAATGAATTCTTAAAAGTAGAAAAATATATAATGGAAAGAACATAAAAAACATACATAGATATTTTCTCTTGGAACCTAAAACTAAGAAAACCAGATTGAATGTTCATTATGTTCCTTTCAATGTTTTTGTTATCACCTGGATTGAACCTCAAGCTGAAGGAAGGCAATGCTAGCGTAACCACAAACCACGCTTAGCCAAGTAGCTAGCCCTACTAGGCCAGGAGAGGGCTCTCTCTGTAAGGATCCCAACCAAGATGATTGGATCAAGAAAATGATATTAGACTAGGCATAGTAGCACAAGGGTTTATTAGATTTTGAAGGGTTTTTCTATGTTATCACTTGGATTGAACCTCGGGCTGAAGGAAGACAATGCCAAGGTAACCAAAAACCATGCTTAGCAAAGTAACTAGCCCTAATAGGCTAGGAGAGGGCTCTCTCCATAAGGATCCCAACCAATATGATTGGATCAAGAAAATTATATTAGGCTAGCTATAGTAGCACAAGGTTTGATTTGATTTTGAAGGGTTTTGTTGGATCAGGAGCAGCCAAAGAGTTAGGGCAAGAAAATTAGGTCAAAATTATAGGGTGCTCGATGGGGAAAGGTAGGGACTAGGCTCAACACTCTAGGATTTGATGGGTGGAGTGATTCAATATGGGTGAGGAGCTAGAAAGAGCATGTAAGAAACATGGATTCTTCCTAAACTAATGAAAACATAGACTTGTGAATATTTTCTCAAAACAGAGCATAAATATTATGGGTTCTACCTATCAACTTGGAAACATCCACTTAAAGAGTATGAAATGATGAAATGGAGTAAAAAATACATTTAACACATGAAAACATAAGGAAAACTAAACTGAACATCATACCACATGGATCCCAAAGAAATAGTTGCAATTTTTCATTAATCTCCTACTAAAACTGATACAAAATGATGTCTACTAAAAGCATAAGCATCCAACTGAGTCCAACCCTTTACAATGAGAAAGAAGAAGAAGATATAGACATTGATTCAACCTCCTCCCATCCTCAGGGGTCAAATTCCTAAGGATGAGTAACTAATCCATCAAAAACTGAACAAGAAATTAGAATCTAGGCAACCTAACAACTTGCCTCTAAAAGTGAGGAAACGGATTCATTTGTCCACAATATAGCTTTAAATCTAATGAATCTACCTTCTAGTATTTATTATCCATCCTATTTACATGCCTAGTCACCATTTATATTAGTAAAACATCATCCATGAGAGAAAACTCAAAATTATAGTGATGGCACAGTGAAGTGAAAATTCAGCATAAAATTGCCCTTTGCGCAACACCCAAGCTCTATGTGTAGCACTTTTTGCAGGGCCATTTTGGAGGCCTTCCCGCTGTCCAAATTGAGATCTTGATAACTCATTTTAAGTCTCTTCAAGTATTATTTCCATAGCATCTTACATTTCTTTATTTTAAGTTCATTTGATCCCTCAGAAAAGGATTCTCCCAAGACTACTTATGTGTATCCAAAAAAGGGCAGAAAGGTCATTTTTTGGGTGTTTTTTGACCTTTAGGTTCACCACTTATTCTCTAAAACCTTAGAAAATGCTCAGTGTACATTTAATCATCATTATGAATCCAAAATTCTTACCATTCCCTCATTGGATGGCCCTAGGAGAAGCGCAATGCTAGTGGCACTGCACATAGAGCCAAAATTTCTGTGTAAAAAATTTCCAAATTCTTCAAAAGGAAAAAACTCTTCAAAACTTTCTTAAAATTTGTGGAAAACACTATCATTAAGTATCTTGGTTAGCCGAGGAAGCTTCAGCAAGAAACTTAAGCCTATCATCCTCCTTTTTCCCTTTGAGTGCTTGTTTTAGCCTTGTTTTCATTTGCTTGACCCTTATGTTGCAAATCTTATTCTAGGTCCTGTAATGGCAACCCAAATGCCTAATGATTTGATTGTCCCTATTGGCCTTTGTAGCAGCTTCTCCAAATGCAAATTGACCCTGTCAAGCCAAGTTTCTCTATCCTCCTCAATTTTCTTCTCAATTCTTTGTTTTGCAGTCAATGTAGCCAGTGTTTCTTCCTCTTGCATTACTAACTTGCCATTGTCACTTTTCCTCTTTGCCTTGAGAAGTTCCATCTCCATGATGACATGTTTGTCACTTAACTGCTTTTTTTCTTGCTCAAGGTATGAAATCACATACTTACGTCTCGCCAAATTTTCCATGAATGCTTGGATCTGTGCATCTCTTTCCCTTATGGTTATATTTTCATTTGTTACCTCATCTTGAGACTCCAAGTCAACTATCTCAATGCCATGATGGATGTGTGGCTGTTCCAGTTCATCATCTTCCATCAAATCAAATTCTCTTTCCTCCTCATCATTAAGGCTTTCCTCCAGCATATTTTCCTTCCCTTTATGTATTTGCTGCACCTATTGTACCTGTTGTGTCGATGAAGAAGGCGAAGCTCCTTCCACATTCTGTGGAGCAAGCATTTTCCTATGAGCTGATGAAGAAGGCAAGGCCCCTTCCACATCAAGTGTTGTATACACTTGCCTATCTATTGCAAACAACTTTCTAACCCCTCTCTAATATGTCGTGTATGCTTCTAGCTCCTCAACAGCTTTAATCTCTTTAACCTTCTCATCTTTCTTTACTTTGGCACTGTTGGAAGGCCTTTCTGCTTCTTGAGGCACTGGTGGAGGAATTTGACGACCATTGAAGATGTCATTGCTAATAAATGCATCCCAGGAGATATTGAGGAGGTTGATATGATGTAGTACAATCATCTTAATCAGGGAATAGTGATAGATACTACTCATCTGCTGGGGGTAACACTTTTTTTGTACAATGTAGGCCATCTTCTCAATGTTCTTGAATAAGAAATATGGGATGTTCAACATTTTCACTCTTCTGAAATGCATAAGAATCCTAATGTGATAGGTGTATAATCTAGAAAATATTCCCTCACATGTAAAATACTTCATAATGATCCTCATCATAGGGGCATACTTGTCTTCAAGGAACCTAAAAGGAAAGGTCCTCTTCCTTTCATTTCTCTTCCTGGATTTTATGTATGGCTCATAGTATTGCTCATCCAAATCTTGCACCTTATACCATTTTTCCCCCACAGTTGGAATCCTTGTGGCATCAACAATGATGGAGGACAAAACTGTAAATGTCACCCCGGAAAGAGTTACTTTGTTATCATGGAGATTGGCTACAAAAAGCCTAGTCAACTTAGGATGATGTTGAACTCTTTGTACTTGCTCACAAAACACATAACACCCTAGATGCATGAAACAAGTGAAAGTCATATGAGAAGCCTGTAACTCTCTGATATTTGATGGTTCCTCTTTGATAATTCTACCTCCCTTATGTGGTTTTCTCTAATGCTGAGGTTCATCTCCCATACTTTCACTACCACTGTTTTCCTCCTCCATATAATCTCTATCCTCGTCCATGTTTGTTGAATTTTGAAGCTTTGTAACACCAGAGAAGGTAATCAAGGAGTGAGTTATGGTCAACAAGGATAAGGGAAGGGGAGATGAGCGTATGTGGTGTAGGGTGGAATATAAATGACATGATAGTGAGAAGGAGGGTATTTGTCTTTGTTAGGGACTGTTTAGTAGATAGGGTTTGAGGATTTTGTTTTGGGGATTAGGGTATAAGGGATAAGTGGAGGAATGTGTTTGATGGAATTAGGGTATAAGGAATAGGTGGAGGGATTTGTAGGCAACCTAGGGTTTGAAATTTTAAATAGCATACCAACTTCAAATGGTGAACTGAATGTCGGGAGGATAGTTCAAGGATTACACTTACTTGTTTAGAAGTTCTAGAAGGCAAAAAACATGATTTGGATGGTTGATAAGGTGTTTTGGTGCTTCATGGTCCTATGCCTAGTGGTCTCTACAGGTGCACAATTATTTGGCTCTATGCACAACATTGTGAATAATTTCACTGGAAAAATTGCCCTATGTGTAGCGCTCTATCGCTATGAGTAGCGCTCCCGCCTCTGTGCGCAACGCCTCCTTCTCTATGCGCAGCACCTTTGTGCATGACAATTTTGGAGGCTTTCCCGGTGTCCAAATTGATCCCATCATAGCTATCTAAAAATAAATCTCTCTTGGCTACACAATGAACCTATCAGGAACTGAAAATGATTAATTATAGCCCCTAAAAAGTCAATTCTCCAAACACTGGTCAAAGACTGCAAAATGAGGGTGCAAAAATGAAGTGTTCTCTTATAGGAAACGTTTGGAGGTCTTAATAAAATCCAAATTGAGTGCATAATAGCTCATTCGAACTATATTTGTGTCTATTTATCATTTGATACATCAAGAAAGTCATTTGGAGACTCCAGATAGAAGAAAACATGATTTTTCCAAAGTCATGCTAGAAGTGCAGCAACTCTCTTATAGCAACTATAGTTTTGACATTTCTCTAAAACCATGCAAAACTATGTAAAAGTGAAGGAGGTTTTTCATCCTTGGCATATTATGGACAAACACCTTTCTCAATATTTCTAAATTCATCCCTGTTTGGTCTAAAACATAGTTTGAATAAAAATCGGCCCTATGTGTGGCAAATGATTTTGTCCCTTGGAATGACTTATTCAAGAATTATGGAGAAATGATGTGTATGAGTTGGAATGGCCTCATGCTTTCTGAAATGACCTCCCTTATGCCTCATACTCAGATATCTCTGATTCCATATCCAACCCTAGCTCAATGGGTGAGGAAATTAGGGTTTAGTGCTTGTAGAAAATGATGATTTGGACACCCTTAGGAAAAGACAACTCCTTTTGGCATGCACTTAACCCTTTGAAAATTTACCCTTTCACTTGACTATTTCCTTTGAAAAATTGATCTTTTGATGGTCTGGCATCTTTGGAACACTGAGTTAACAACTTGGGATGGTGAAATTACTACATTTGAAAGACATAAAATTACATAATGAAATAAGCATTTCTCTTTACAAATCATCTTCACATGGTGAGGGGATTTTATTTGATCACCCTTTACTTGTTGGTCATATGTAATGGAATGGAACCTTGCCAACCCTAATGACCTAATGAATTCTTGAAAAACCCTAAAAGACCTAATGAGACATTGAAGGAATGAATTTCAAGATGACATAATCACCTCGTGACTGATACAAATGGCATGATAAAAATAACTTTATGGATGATGTACAGTCAACAAGATATGAAACTATGCTAGCAAGGAATCACATTTAGGGAAGAGTGATGTTTTTGGACTAGGACTACCATCAGTGACTAATTTTTTTGCATGACCTAGTGGAATGATACAAAATTAATGAACAAGACCCTTAAAATGATATGAAAAGAGGATTTTTGATCACTGATGGTAGGATGTAAATACTGCCACTAACATTGACCTTATTGGGGATGGAAACTCCTTGGAGGTGTCAAGAACACCCTAGACCAAGTAGCCTTATCCATGTGGACCAATACGGTCAAACTCTTAAATTGAAATGCATGATTAATGTTGACAACTTGAAATGACACAAACTGACTCGAAACTGACTTGAAATTGACTGAAAAAATGACTCAAGACTTACTTAATTGAATCAAGTACTTACAAAAATTATTAATGGCAGCAGACTATCGAGATTTTAGGGCTTCAAATAGTGATGACAACCACCTGCCTATTGAATAGATATGTACAATCATGTGAAGTGAACCTTCAAATGTAAATTATCAATCCAGCAGATAGCTACTCACTGAAATTGTGCTCTCACTTTCCCTGAGTAGGAAGAACGATGTACATGTAGGCAACTCACAATAACAATCGAAACGAAAGCTTATGCTAACAAACTAGACAACATTCACCTTCTCTAATGCTTGCAAAAGAAGTCTGAAGGGATCTTGAAAATCCTAAAGTGCTAGCTTGTCTTGAGATCCAGCAGCAAAAGTACAAGTACTCCCTTCATTCTGATTTGAAAGAACAGTTGGTTGCTAATTGATAGGAAGGCATAGAGAAGTATAAGCTTCTGCTATTTGAGTGTTGGCTATAAATTCCTTGAGCATGAGAAATTCTGACTCGATTCCTAGCATATTGTCTCTCTCAAGCTCATACTCCTCAATTTCATAATCTAAGTCATTCTTAAATATAAAACATTATTCAAGATTATCAAACATGAAAGCCCTATCATCTTCATGAAAGAAAAAAATATCTATTCGTTGATCTATAAATCTAATTTCAAGACGATCCTTATTTTCAAAAGTGAAAGAAGCTTCACTAGCACCTTCTTGATGATGTGAACACTGCAAACCTACATTAGTTTGGGTTGTATCATGACCTTTTAGGAGTTTACCTATCTCATCTTCACACAGAGAAGATAGTACTTTTTGCTTTCTTTCGCTAGAACAATAATTGTCTTCTTTCCCTTCTAAAGTTTGATAAGGATGTTGAATATCTTCATTAATTTCAAGCAAAGGAGTATATAAATTTTCACCAGACTGTTGATTCATTTCATGTGATTCTTGTTGACTTTCAAGATGCAAAATTCCTTCATCTTCAAGCAAAGAGGAAGCTATTGTATGCTGACTATGATCTTTTGTATTAAAGTGACTAACTTTTTGAGACTATTGTTGAAGGGAAAAATTAGAGAAGGCTTTAATGATTTCTTCATCATCACGATCTGAATCTAGATCTGAAATAACCAACTTGACTTTATCACAATCTGAAATTGGAACTTGATTTTCCTACATACTCTCTTCTGCTATGAGTAGATCTGATATAAGACCTTGTCTTCCATCATTTTCAATTATACTAAGATCTTGAACCTACTATAAATTTTCCTGAGCATCTTGATAAGCATCCTCTAAGCTCTCTTTATGTGGCTAAAATGGATTTTCATACAGGGCTTCCATGATCTCATCGTCCATGGAGTCATCATCTTCATAAACTTTCTCAAGATTTTGAATAAAACTATAAACATGTTTACAACAATTCTGAACTAATATTAAGGATGGACAAGATTATTTATACCTCTCAAAGAACATGGTATGAAAATCCTTTAAACAGTAAATACAAGCAGGCATAAAACTTTCATACCAATATCGGGCTTCACCTTCTGGGGTGGCCATGAATATCTTCATTAAGAAGTCCTCAGGAAAATCAACCTTCAACTGGTGAGTATGCATGTGAAATGTAACCAGATGTAGAGAAACATCATTCCTATCATCATCTTTAAACATAGGAAAATTCCTTTGCCAATCTACCTTAAGAATTTTATTTGGGAAACCTGGAATGTGATCTTGGCTCATGGGAACTACCTTCGAGCAAACAAATCCATTTTGATAACAATGAATTCACCAAGAAATTCTTCAGGCTACTGGTTCTTGAAGAGTGGAGTTGCCATAAAAGTTATGAACCTTGGGATTTTCCGACACTGGAGTCTCCAGGTGACTGATTTCAGCCTTCGTATGCATCTGACCATTGTTCACCATCAACAATCAGATATGAACTTTGATGATCTTTCCCAGAGAATATTTGTCACCTCTTTCCCCAACGGAGTCGCCACTATGTTTTCACCTGGATTGAACCTCAGGCAAGAAGGCAATGCCAGGGTAACCACAAACCATGCTTAGCCAAGTAGCTAGCCCTACTAGGCCAGGAGAGGGCTATCTCCATAAGGATCCCAACCAAGATGACTGGATCAAGAAACTGATATTAGGCTAGGTATAGTAGTACAATATTTGATTTGATTTTGAATGGTTTTGCTGGATTAGGAGGAGCCAAATAGTTAAGGAAAGGAAATTAGGTCAAGATTGCAGGGTGTTCGATGGGGAAAGATAGGCACAAGGCTCAACACTCTAGGGTTTGATAGGTGAAGAAATTCAATATGGGTGAGGAGCTATAAAGAGCCTGTAAGAAACATGGATTCTTCCTAAACTGAAGAAAACATAGACTTGTGAATATTTTCCCAAAACAGAGCATAAATATTATTGGTTCTGCCTATCAACTTGAAAACATCCACTTAAAGAGTATTGAATGATTAAATAACAATACGTTTAACACATGAAAACATAAGGAAAAATGAACTGAACAACATACCACATGGATCCCAAAGAAATAGCTACAATTTTTCATTGATATCCTGCCAAAACTGATACAAAATGATGTCTACTAAAAGCATAAGCATCCAGTTGAGTCCAACCATTTACAATGAGAAATAAGAAGAATATATAGACATAAATTCAACCTCCTCCCATCCTCAAGGGTTGAATTCCTAAGGATGAGGAACTAATCCATCAAAAACTGAAAAAGAAACTAGAATCTAGGCAACCTAACAACTTGCCTCTAAAAGTGAGGAAAGTGATTCATTTGTCCACAAGATAACTTTTAATCTAATGAATCTACCTTCTAGTACTTATTATCCATCCTATTTACATGCCTAGTCACCATTTACATCAGTAAAAACATCATCCATGAGATAAAACTCAAAATTACAGTGATGGCATAGTGAAGTGAAAATTCAAGATAAAATTGCCCTATGCGCAGTGCCCAAGCTCTAGCATAGTACTTTGTACAGGGCCATTTTGTAGGCATTCTCAATGTCAAAATTGAGTGCATGATAGCTCACTGGAAATATCCTCAAGTCTTCTTTCTAGAAAAGCTTGAATTTCTCCATTTAAAGTTTGTTTGACTGCTCAAAAATGAATTCTCCCAATACTATTTCTGTGTGTCCAAAAAAGGGCAGAAAGGTCATTTTATGGCTTTCCTTGACCTTTAGGTTGACCATTTCTACTCTAAAAGCTTAGAAAATTCTCAGGGTGCATGTACTCATCATTATTAATCCAAAAATTCTAACCATTCCCTCATTGGATTCCATTAGGAAAAGCGCAACACCAGTGGCATTGCGCATAGAGCCAAAATTTCGGTGTCAAAAATTTCCAAATGCTTCATAAGGAAAAAATTCTTCAAAAATTGCTCAAAATTTGTGGAAAACACCACCATTAAGTATGTTGGTTATCCAAGGAAGCTTCAGCAAGCAACCTAATCCTATCATCCTCCTTTTTTCCTTTGAGTGCTTGTTTTAGCCTTGTTTTCATTTGCTTGACCCTTATGTTGCAAATCTTATTTTGGGTCCTATAATGGTAAGCCAAATGCCTAATGATTTGATTGTCCCTATTGTCATTTTGTAGCAACTTCTCCAAATGCAAATTGACCCTATCAAGCCAGTTTTCTCTATCCTCCTCAATTTCCTTCTCAATTCTGTGTTTTTCAGTCAAGGTAGCCAGTGTTTCTTCCTCTTGCATTACTCACTTGCCCTTGTCACTTTGCCTCTTTTCCTTGAGAATTTATAGCTCCATGAGGACTTGTTTGTCACTTAGCTTCTTGTTTTCTTGCTCAAGGTATGAAATGACATACTTAGCTCTCACCAAGTTGTCCATCAGTGCTTGGATCTGTGCATCCTTTTCCCTTATGGTTATATTTTCATTTGTTACCTCATCTTGAGCCTCCAAGTCAACTATCTCAATGCCATGATGGATGTGTGGTTGTTTTGGTTCATCATCTTCCATCCAATCAAATTCTCTTTCTTCCTCATCATCAAGGCTTTCCTCCAGCATCTTTTCCTTCCCTTTATGCAGCTGCTACACCTGTTGTACCTATTGTGTCGATGAAGAAGGAAAAGCCCCTTCCACATTTTGTAGAGAAAGAATTTGCCTATGAGCTGATGAAGAAGGCAAGGCCCCTTCCACATCAAGTGGAGTAAACACTTGCCTATCTGGTGCAAACAACTTTCTAGCCCCTCTCTGATATGTCTTGTAGGCGTCTAGCTCCTGAATAGCTTTAGTCTCTTTAACCTTCTCATCTTTGTTTACTTTGGCACTACTGGAAGGACTTTATACTTCTTGACTCATTGGTGGAGGAATCTGAGGACCATTGAAGATGTCATTTGCAATAAATGTATCCTAGGAGATATTGAGGAGGTTGAGATGATGTAGTACAATCATCTTAATCAGGGAATAATGATAGATACTACTCATCTGCTGGGGGTAAGGATTTTTCTGTACAATGTAGGCCATCTTCTCAATGTTTCTGAATAAGAAATATGGGATGTTCAACATTTTCACTCTTGTGAAATGCATAAGAAGTCTAATGTGATAGCTGTACAATCTAGAAAATTTGACCTCACATGTAAAATACTTCATAATGATCTTCATCATAGGGGCATACTTGTCTTCAAGGAACTTGAAGGGACATGTCCTCTTCTTTTCATTTCTATCACCTGGATTTGATGTATGGCTCATAGTAGTGCTCATCCCAATATTGTGCCTTATACCATTTTTCCCCCACATTTGGGATCCTTGTGGTCTCAGCAATGATGGAGGATGAAACTATAAATGTCACCCTGATAAGAGTTACTTTGTTATCACGGAGATTGGCTACAAGAAACCTGGTCAGCTCAAGATGATGTTGAACTCTTTGTACCTACTCACAAAACTCATAACACCCTAGATCCCTGAAACACATGACAGTGATATGAGAAGCTTGTAGCTCTCTGATGTTTGATGGTTCCTCTCTGATAATTCTACCTCCCTTATGTGGTTTTATCTGATGGTGAGGTTCATCTCCCATGCTTTCACTGCCATTGTTTTCCTCCTCATAATCTCTATCCTCTTTGTCCATGTTTGTTGAATTTTGAAGCTTTGTAACCTAGAGAAGGTAATCAAGGAGTGAGTTATGGTGAACAGAGATAAGGTAAGGGGAGATGACTTGATGTTGTGTAGAATGGAATATATATGATATGAGAGTGAGAATGAGGGTATTTTTATTTGGTAGGGACTATTTAGTAAATAGGGTTTTAGGATTTAGTTTTTGGGATTAGGGTATAAGGGATAAGTGGAGGAATGTGTTTGAGGGAATTGGGGTATAAGGAATAGGTGGAGGGATTTTAAGGCAACCTAGGGTTTGAAATTTTAAATAGCAAAGCAACTTCAAAATGATGAACTGAATGGCAGGAGGATAGTTCAAGGATTACACTTACTTCTTTAGAAGTTATAGAAGGCAAAAAACATGATTAGGATGGTTTATAAGGTGTTTTGGTGCTTATGGTCCTATGAGTAGTACCTTATACATGTGCGCAAAACTTCGACTCTATGCATAGTGCCATGCAAATTTCCACTGGCAAAATTTCCCTATGCACAGTGCTCCGTCCTTATCCGCAGCGCTTTGGTCTATAAGCAACACCTCCTCCTCTATGTGCAATTCCTTTTTCAGGCCACTTTTGTAGGCTTTCTTGGTGTCCAAATTGAGCCCATGATAGCTTGTTTGGAAATTTATCTCTATTGGCTACATAATGGATCTATCAAGCACTGAAAATGATCAATTATAGCCCTTGAAAAGTCAATTCTCCTAAGACTGGTCAAAAAGTGCAGAATGAGGGTGTAAACATTAAGCGTTCTCTTGTAGGAAATGTTTGGTAGTCTTCCTCAACTCCAAATTGAGTCCATGATAGCTCATTGGAAATCTATTTTTGTCTAGTTATCATGTGACTCATAAAAAACGTCATTTGGAGACTCTAGATAGAAAACAAAAAGTGATTTTTCCAAAGTCACTCTAGAAGTGTAGCAACTGTCTTGTAGAAACTATATTTTTTACATTTCTCTAAAACCATGACACCTATGTAAAAAGTGAAGGAATTTTTTCATCCTTGGCATATTCTAGACAAAAACCTCTCTCACGTTTGCCAAATTCATACTTGTTTCGTCTAAAGCATAGTTTGAAGAAAAAATGGCCCTATGTGTGGCAAATGATTTGTCCCTTAGAATGACTTATTGAAAAATAATGGAGACATGATTTGTATGAGTTGGAATGGCCTCATACTTGCTAAAATGACCTCTGTTGTGCCTCATATACTCAGATGTCTCTGATTCCATAGCCAACCCTAGCTCAAGGGGGAGGAAATTAGGGTTTAGTGCTTGTCGAAAATGATGATTTGGACACCCTTGGGAAAAGAAAACTCCCTTTGGCATGCACTTAACCCTTTGAAACTTTACCCTTTCACTTGACTATTTCCTTTGACAAAATGATCTTTTGATGGTCTAGAATCTTTGGAACACTCAGTTAACAACTTGGGATGGTGAAATTATTACATTTGAAAGACAAAATTTCATAATGAAATAAGAATTTCTCTTTACAAATCATCTTCACATGGTGAAGGGATGTTATTTCATCACCCTTTACTTGCTGGTCTTATGTAATGGAATGGAACCTTGGTAACCCTAATGACCTAATGAAACCTTGAAAAACCGTAAAAGACCTAATGAGACCTTGAAGGACTGAATTTCAGAATGACATAATGACCTCATGACTGATACAAATGACATGATAAAAATAATTTTATGGATGATGTACAATCAACAAGATATGAAAATATGCCAGCAAGTAATTACATTTAGGGAAGAGTGATGTTTTTGGACTAGGACTACCATCAGTGACTAATTCTTTTTCATGACCTAGTGGAATGATAAAAGAATTCTAAATGGAACCCTTAAAATGATATGAAAAGAGGATTTTTGATCACTGATGGCAGGATGTAAATACTAACACTAACAGTTTCAATACATTATATACATGTTGAAGCATTCATAAACCCCAATCCATTAACCCTAAATTAGAAAATAACCATAGTTCCCTTAATCGAATGTAAAAAATACCATGGGAATAATCATCATGCCTAAAAACCATGCGTAAAACCATAGGCAGATCGGCCGACCATCCTTAGTTCTGCCCAACCATTATTAGGTCTACATAACAAAAAAAAACCATGGGTTCTATTGCAAACTCTATGTAGGGTGGCTACCACCATGTAACACATACCCAAAAAATAAAATATGGTTACTACTTATAAGGCCTCCACCTAGAGATCCTCCATGCAACAAATGAAACTGGACAAGGCATGGAGAAATACATAGACATCTTCTCCTTACCCATTGGGGTACTTATGCATTGTTAGGTAAAGCATTCAGTTCATATGACCCTTGACACACCTCTAACCAATGGGCCAATCTATCACTCCTATTTTATGGAAACTGAGGAGATCGATTGATAAATCTAAGAGTTTCTCCAAAACGGGCACATCCAACCAAGTTCCACCCCATATGAGAGTCAAATTATACTTGTGAAAAAGAGAGATGGGACTTGGTGACTCAGTGTTGATTATTGGGTCCTAAACAAAATCATAGTTAGGAAATGGTACCCGATTCCCCGAATTAGTAATCTTCTTGACCAAATCATGGGGGAAAGTACTTAAATAAGATTTATTTTAATTTTGAAAACCACCAAGTATCAATAGAACCAACTTATGTGTGGAATATTTATTTCAAGTCCAAGGAGGGTCTTTTTCAATAGCTGGCCATGCCCTTTAGTTTAACTAATTCCCAAACAAATTTCATGAGGATAATGAGTGATATATTCTGGCCTTTAACTAAATATTTCATGGTTATATACCTAGATGATATCCTCATCTTTAGTAAGAGTTGAGAAGAACACTTGAAACATATTTTGTAGATCCTTCACACTCTGAGGTAGCAATAGCTATGTGCTAACTTGAAAAAATTATCCTCCAACATCAACAAGGTACAATGCCTACGCTACATTATTGATGAGAAAGGTTCTCAAGTGGATCTAGCTAAGATCGGAGTCATCTAGGATTGGCCAAATTCAAAAACTATAACAAATATTTAAAGCTTCTAAGGTCTTTCTAACTTCTTGTTGGAGCCCAAATATTTTAAATTTTTTCATTAGTATGAGAGACCATGCATACAGGAGGACAATGAAGAAGTAGAGGAACTAATGCAAAGTAGATATGATGATGCAGGACAAGAAGTTTCATCACAAAAGAGTATCACACTTATCTTAACACAATGTCAACTAGATGAGGAAACTTGAAGGAAAATCCTTGTAGTTATGATATGAAGGCATCTAACAAAGGTGGGAAGGATCCTCATGACGAGAGACATGGAAGACATTCATAGGAAGAGGAATGTTTGTGATGTGGACAAGGCGCCATTAGAAGACATTATGGGCAAGGACCAATTGCTAGTAAGAGAGTGTGGGATGGTTGGTGAAGGCTGTCAGAAAATATCAAGGTGCTTAGCTGATGTGAAGACTCGAAGAACAAGATGGTGATGTAAGAGGAATCACCAAGGGGAAATAATATGACCTGATTTCTTGAGCTCGAGGTTGATTAGCTAGATTGAGAATCATCAATGTTTTAATTCACTAGTGTGTTTTATGTTATTCAATTTCATGTTGTTCTATTATAGTTTCATATGTTAATGGCTATTCATTTAGCTCACTAGATGGTTGGGTCTATTTGCGGAGTTTCTTCATGAGTATGTAGTCTGCATCGAGTTGTTGACTCTTTCTGATGGGAAAGAATGTAATATCTTGTGTTTACAAATTCTATGTTGGTGATCAAATTTAAAAGGAAATTTGTTGTAGCATTTTGCATACTTTTCTTTTATGAATTAATGAACAATGAATTGATTTCCACCTATACTTGTTTATGAATATGTGGTTTGTATATATTTTTGTTGTCATTTTAGATGAGTAGTATTAGAATGGAACTCTATAATAACTTGCATGAAATAAGAGTTTAGTATGTTGGTTATGCTTCTATTCTATAAGCACCATGGTATCCAAATAGTAAGTTAGGAAATTACCACTATGAAAGCAACAATTCCATCTAGTTTTAGAAGCCTGGTTCTAGTAGTTCCCCATGGCACCTTCGGTGAGACATAATCCACTCTGATGGTGATGATGAAAGGGTCATTATTGGAGTGGGCTTTTCGGCTGACACTATGTGCCAACCTAGGTCTATATGAAACCCCACTAAAAAAAATGGTTTCATGTCCTAGACCGAGATTGTTGCATGATGGAATTTCTCTATAACAAGAATGTCGAGGGCATGGAATTTGATGAAGGATGAAATCACTTGGTGGTGTAAGTAGAAGCAACAGTAGTTTGCTTCTAGAGTGATCAAGGATTACAAACTTATCACTAAACATTGGCTATGGAAGTATGTGCTCACTGAGTTCCATGAGATATTAGTTCCATGATTCCCATTCATTTTGACACATTGGATTTAGTAGTTTTTGGAAAAGAATCTAAACTATCGCAATGATGGACCAAGACAAAGGAATCCAATGTAGGTGACCCAATCACTAAGTAATAATGTTTCTCGTCCTATGGATTTTTCATTTGAAAGTGTACTAGAGCAATATACTCTTGAGTTTTCCAAAAAATAAATAGTATCACATCGTAATGAGTAGAGAAAGTTCTTGTGGGGTCCATGAGGAAGATTCATCTGAGCATCACCATTATCAATGAAGATGCTTTTGTGTGACCATAAAACCTAACATGTCGAGTGGCTAAACCACTTTTGCACTAAGGGTAAGCTAGGGAACAAATAGGAGGCATTCTAAGGGGAAGGAAGTGGACTAATCATTAGGGCATTTTTGAGGTCTAAAATGGGCATCCTAAGGAAATTATAAAAATAATAGTGGAAATAATAAATAAGATTAGATTACATCATCAAATTTTAGAGGAAAGAAAGAAGAAACTATTATTTCAACTTGTATTTTCAATTTATCTTTACTCAAATTTCGATCACAAACACCCGTTGGATGCATAGTTTTCTTCCTCATCCAAGGAGTACCCATGTTGCATGCTTTTGATGGACAGTGCTACATGAAAAACATGATTGCAATCACATTTTTCATGTATTTCTCATTTTTCATGTAGTAGGGTCCATTGAAAGTAGGCAACATGGGTACTCCTTGGATGAGGAATTAAATTTCGCATCCAATGAGTAATCCCACTCGAAATTTGAGTAGAAAATTAAGGAGATAAGTTTAAAATATGAGTTGAAAAAGTAGTTTTATTATTTTATTATTTTTCATTATTTTTACTTTTTTATTCCAAAAATGGTGAATCATCCTCCATGGTTGACATGATCATCTTGAATCTTATTGGTTCCTATTAAGTCTATTTTTTTGTACATTTTTCTTGGGAGGCCCATTTTATACCTCAAAACTCCCTTCATGAGTGGGAAGATTGCAAAGGAGATAAAGAGTGTTAAAGAACTACACATGTGAAGATGATGTAGAGGTAGAATAGAGATAGATAATTTGAAAGAGGGCACACCAAGGAGTAGACGACAGTTTTGATGAAGTGATGTAGGAGGGCCATCGTATGATAGGGAGTAGTGTAAGTGACCAGAGTGTTGAGCGAATGTAGTTTGGTACAATTCACACTAAAGTAGAGGTGGAATAATATCAACAAATTAGCCCATGGAGTACAAAGTTTATGAGTCTTGGTTAATCAAGTCAGTCCATGCCTAGTTTTGAGCCCATGACCTTGTGTGCTTCTAAGAATATTTTGGTAAGCATTTAGCATAATATGATGAATACTATAGAAGGTAATCATAGTTAAGGGGCTCGAGGTAGTAGAAATTTTGGAGTTTGTTAGGAAGTAGGGGGAGCATCAAAGAGTATTCTGGTTCGTTCTATTACACAAAGCAACGCACATTTGTCCAGTGGCACAACAGGTTCATTTGGAAACCCTTCATCAAGAAGTATTGTGTACACTAGAAAGGTGGGAGTGAGGATGTCTATGTTCCATGGTGCTAGGAAAAAGGATCTTGAGCAATGCATATTCCTCTATGAATCCATATAGACATTAAAGCAAGTCAATGAAGAGGAAAATAAGATTGTGTAGTTGGAGGTTACCTTTAGGGGTTTTCCATTAACCTAGTATACGAAGTACAAAATCATGACTCTAGATGGAAAAAATAGGTCATTGAATGATATTAAGTAGGATTTGATTAGGAAGTTTCATAAGCCAAAATTATATTCTTGATGTATTATGTATTTTAAAGAGACTAAGATGGGTCTCAACAAATTTGTCTATTATTTTGACCAAATATTCAAGATATTGAAGGATAAATTGATCTTCGAGATCCCAAATGCACAACACAAAGAGTGGTTTGTTGTTGGACTACTTCTACACATTAGAGTTCCCCTGATGTAGCCACAAATTAATTCACATTCATAATTTCTAGAGATTATGTTGAAGCTGGAAGCCTCTCTAGTAGGGAATGGGGAAAATAATGGAATCGCATAAGTGTAGTCTTAGCTTATTACACTGACCCTCGAATTGTAGAATTTAACAAAGGGAAAATAAAAAGGAGAGGAAGTGTGGTATACCATCAACAAAATAGATTATTGTCATAGGAACAAACGTAAGTTTCTGACATATTACATGGAAATAAATGCAACTAACCCACTTGCATAGGGTAGATACCTACGATGCAAAATCTACCAGGTGTGGGGTCATGCCTTGTAAAACTATATAGTGATGCAAATAAATTGGGTGTCTATGTGAAATGTGTTTTGTGACTTTTACAAGTCAGTGGACATGATATCTACCATTTCCATGCAATTGAGTTGATGCACAAGAGGATTTTTTATTTATTTAGGGTACATGTACCTGAGGAAAATCAATCCACGATGATAGGCTTCAATAAACAAGGGTATAATCATGATTTTCAATACAACTAGCCAAGTTGAGGATAAAGAATTGTAGCCAAAGGTCCTAGAGGACTAGCAAGATGAAGAGGTAGATTCAAAAGAGGTCAAGGAACTATAACTTTTATAACTATGGATAGTAGGGTCAACTTGAGTGGGATTTTCCTAACCCTTACTACACATGTGCCTATTGTTAGAAATTGGATTATGTGACCGAAATTATCCTTGACTTAATGCAAAGTTGAAGAAGAAGAAGGAATCAAATGTATAGATGATAGTGGTAGAGCCCTATAGAGCTCATCCATGAGTTGTAGTAGTGACACGAGGAGGTGTCAATATAGGGGATAATGCTATGAAGCAAGGGACCTAATAGATTCATTATGTCAGGAATGCTACCAAACCTCCTCCAAAGTTTGATCCAACCAAGAAGAAGGCGACTTACAAAGAAGCATGGCGGAAAATGGTTTTTTTGAAGAGGGATAGGTAGGAGGGACTTCAAGAGTTTATAATTACATTCGTGTATGATGAAAGTGCTACTAGATAGTGAAGTGGAGGTAAAAATTATTTAGAATCTATTGCAAAGTTCTCTTGATTTAGTATGGAATGATTGAGATGTAGAAAATTCAATACGATGGTCGAAAAATGCCACAAGGAGAATGAGGTGGTTACTATGTGAAATTCACTATAGGAAACAAACCAATTCACACAAAGAAAGAGAACGAATAAGGAACTCAAATTTGGAACTTAGGTTGGAGATTATGAGATGGAGAGTAACATTTTAGATATGGGATCTCATCAGAATATGAGGAGCACATGGGAGATGAAGAGGAGACTGAAGCTAACCTGGTCCCCTTTCTAGTTGAGGGTATAAAATCAACATCGAATCTTCCCAATTGGTATATTAGTGGGTGTACCCATAGAGATCTATGGAGTTAGAAGAACTATTTATCCTTAGGTAATTAAAATCATGGATGACATTAATCAATGCCATGATATCTTGGGTATTAACTAGGCATTTTCTAACGAGGAGATTATTAACTCGAATAAGGGGAAGATGATTTTTGAGGTAGAAAAAGTTGAAGTAGTAGCACCTTTGGACCTAAGGGAAGGAGAAAAGTGTGTTGAGCTAATTAAGGGAGAGTCAAGTAGAGAGGAGATGGATACCATTTACAATGTATCAACTTTTAGGGAGGACTATGTGAATCATATTGTTAATGGGGTGCTTAGTTGGTGTAGCATGGGGTCTTGCATGTCAGATTCAGAGGTTTTACCAAAGAATTGGAAAAGTAGGTTGCATGAAGTAAACACTAGAAGATCTACAGACCTCACTAAGGAAATGAACTAGATAGGGACAAAGGTGTATAACCCACCTCACTTTGAAGGAATATTTGAAGTAATTACTTACGTGCGGGAATTTGAGGACCAGGTACCTGAGAGACTGAGGCTTCACATGTTGGATGTTGCATTGTTTGCAACCCTAGATAGGTGGTGGATTATACAAAAATTTGAAATTGAGTGATGGGAATAGTGTATAAAGTTGTTGTCTATTGCGTTTGGGACTATTTAATTAGTCCATGGGGTGAAATACACAGGAATATTATGCCTAAGAGAGGAAAATGTTAAAGGGGAGTTGGAAACAATGTTGAAGGTAGAAATCATTGAACCCATGGAAGAATAAGAATGGATCAATCCCATGGTGATATAAAATAAAAAAGATAATGGAAATGATAATTTTTGTGAACTTTTGAAAGCAAAATGATGCTTGTGCGTGGGATCCGTTTCCAACTCAATTTACTGATGATGTATTGGAGAAAGTTGGTGGATAGGAGTCTTATTCATTCACCGATGAATTTTCATGATATCATTAGTTGAATATTGCAAAGGATGATAGGCATAAGAGCACATTCACAATAGAATGGGGTTTTTTTCAACATATATTTCATTCCATTTAGCTTGAAAAATGCACCACTTATCTTCTCATGCATAGTGGTCACAATTTTCAAGGAATTTTTCCACAACATTTTGGAGGTATATCTAGATGATTGCATTGTGTTGAATCTTTTGAAAAGGCACATTGAAGTTCTACATTTGATGTTGGACAAAAGTATACAACTACAAATTTTTCTAGAAGTTAAAAATTGCATATTATGTTGTCCATTTGGCATTCTATTGGGACACATAATGTGCACAGAAGGTCTGTTAGTGGATTCATCCAAGATTGTAGTGCTTATGGATTTACCACCTCCTAAGTTGGTTACACAATTTTGGTATTTACTAGGGCATATAGAGTATTATTGGAAGTTTATTATATGATATGTACACATTATTTCACAAATTGAGAAGATTTTGAAGAAGGAGAAAAGGTTCGAGTTGAACGAGGAGTGCCGACAAACCCCAAACACCTTGAAAGAAAAACTTGTGACCACAGTGATTATCCTATCCCCACATTGGAAAAATGAATTCCATGTGCATGTTGATGCTTGAGCAATTACACTAGAAGTGGTTTTAACATAGTTAGGGGAGGGAGATATAGGTCATATCATCTCATTTCCTAGTAGGAAGTTGTCCATAGTAGAACAAAATTACACCAAAATGGAGAGAGAAGGACTAGTGATGGTATAAATGCATGGAAGGATTAGGTGGATTTCTCATGTATGATGGACATGAGATAGTGATGAGTCTAATAAATTAGAGGAACATGGGTTAACTATGTAACACATGACTTAGATCTTCTAGCCAATATGCATGCTTTCAAAATGTAGGAACCTACGTGCTTGGGAAAAGGCTCATATTAATGAAAGATCATAGCGAGATGAATTATTAATTTCATCAAACCTTATTAAATGTGAGGAAACATATAAGGATGGACCTTGTTAGTGACTTTAATTTTTAGATAAAGAATATTAAAGGAAAAGAAGGTTAAAGGAATGATGCACTTAATAAAAGCATGCAAGTGATATACATGGAAACCATAAGCACATGTGATCCAAAATTAAAGAAAGAATCTGAATATCATCGAAGGAAGATGAGCACTTCTAATAGGAAATTGTGTGCTTATAGTAAGATCCCAAGATGCCAAAGGTAGAAAATTATCAACTAACCAGAGATGGATTATTGTTGTTCAAAAGTAGGTTGTAAATACCAAACGTGATTGAATTAAAAAAAATAATAATGGATGAGTTTCATAAAGGATCATATAAAGGTCACTTAGGATTCTATATGTTCATAAGAACCATCAAGAAACTATATTACTAGAAAGGGATGAAGAATTATATTGTCAAGTATATTTCCAAATGTTTAGAATGCCAATATGTTAAAGTGGAATAAAAGTACCAAGTAGGAATTCTGTAGCAAATACCAATTCCATAAAGGAATTGGGAAGTCATAACAATGGACTTCATCCATGGATTACCAAGAACCCCCAAGAAACATGATGAAATCATTGTGGTATTAGATAAGTTAAGTAAGATAATTCACTTTATATCGATAAAGTATAGCTATAAGGAAATTAATATTGTCTAACTTTTTATGAATGAAATTTTCATATTACATGGCATGCCCAAGAAGATCATGTCTCATCAGTATGCCAAGCTTACTTCCAATTTTAGGAAAGATTTATTTACACCATTTGGAATCTAGTTGGATTTCAACACAACATAGCACCCTCAAATTGATGGATGAATAGAAAGAGTAAATATAATTTTGAAACGCATGCTCAAGGTCTATGTTATCTACTAGCCCAAGAAATAGAATGAATTCTTCCTTTAGTGGAATTTGCATAAAATAATCGATATGAAGAATTAGTAACGATGAGCCATTTTGAAGCTCTATATGGTAGAAATTGTAATACCCAATAAAATGGGATAATATAATGGATAAATTGAAACTTGGGATAGAAATGTTAAAGGAAATGGAACATGAATTAATCAGCACAAAGTAGAAATTGAAGATAGAACAAGACTAATAGAAGATTTATACATACTAGAATAGAAGATTCAACGTTTTCAAGTGGTAGAAAGGGCCAAATATGATTGAAATGTGTCACCACTTAGATGGAACCACATGGTGTTGATGATGTGAGCATGACTCTCATCCTGGACCTCGGAGCCTTGGAGGGTTTCAAGAAAGTGTAAGAGGTGAAGCTCCGGATTGACTAAGCACCATGAAATGGTGGAAGTTGTCAGAGACATGTGACCCTAGCTTGTCATTTATTGGTCCAAGATCATGACAGTGGTACCCAATGGACACCTCATCCTAGCCCCCAAAGCTTGGAACAATTTAACTTAGTGCAAAGGAGGATTTACGGGTTGACAGAGCACCAAGACACAAAGACACTATAGTCAGGATCACACAACCAATGAGAATAGACCATAAGTAAAAGAGTGTCAGACCCACTGGATATGTAATCCCGAAAGGTGGCTAAATGTTAAAGTGCTAGACAAGGTTCTATATGTAGAATTTGTGATTGAGAGTTTGAAATAATTACAAAGGATATAAGCCCTCATTAAAAAGCATTGGTCTAACAGAAGGTTATATGTGCATTTTTTAATAAGATTCCCAAGCCCAATGGATATATATCTATAGATATTGTGAAAGTGCTTTGGTTTAAGTGCTTTGGGCATATGTATGGATTATTTAGCAATTTTGAGTGTTTATCAAGAATGGGTTGGCAACATGAATTTTGGAATTATATGCCATAATTGGATGGATGAGTTGGCTGCTTAAGAAATTGGTATTTATGCCATATAAACAGTGCAATGCTAAAAATAAAATAAAGCCATGAACGAGTTGGAAGTTCAAATGGTGGAAGTGTACATATTTGGTAGTTATGTGGAATAAGTGTCGGAATTAGAATAAGCACTACTGAATCCTTTAAAAATTCCAAAATAGCATATTTAAGCAATTCTACTTAGAATTTCTTGCAGGAACATGTAAGGAAAAAAAAATCACTTAGAGAGAAAGTTGAGAAGATATATTTTGGGTAGGACAAAAGGAAAAATAAGAAAATCATGCAAAGATTAAAGTGAAAGGTAAGTTCCAAGTTCTAAAAATATCAGTGCAAAATATATATAAAAATAATTGAATTTGCAAGGTTAAGTGGTGCAATAGTGTAACTTTTTTCGTTGTTAGTGGGTGTAGTATTTCTACTAGTGTGTATGTTTATTTGTTCAGTGATAACAGATTGTTGAAGGTGTTTGTAATGGTGGTTTTTATGAGATTTTGAAGTGAAAAAATGATTTATTTTATAAAGGGAATAGATTTATGATTTGATTATGAAATTGTATGAAATATGAATCATTGAGGTCATGCAAGTAGTAGCTTGCAGATCATGTTGGGTGTAGAGCCTAATTATCTTCCTTATTCAGAGGTATCACTGCATTGGACCCCATTTAGTAATGTGGTGGCAATGCCGCCAGGGGGGTCCAAGGGGGTGACGACAATTAATTGGAGCCCCCCCTGGAGGGAGATCAGGAGTAGCGCCCCTGAAGCTAAAAATAGATGTAAAATTCCCTTGTAAAATGATGTAACTTTGTAGTCAATATAGGTCGTTCATTAGGCGGAGATCTGACGGTAGAAGCTATGTTTAGTTTAGGTTTTCTTTGCCCTATAAGGAAACCCCTCACTATATATGAGGGAATTGTATTACGTTGATGTACATTTGTATTCTGAGCAAGAAAGAGAGAGGAGATTGTGTGATTGTGAAGAGGGAATTACAACGGATATGTTGTAGGTTGTATCTCTTAATTTTGCTAGATAATATAAAAGGAAGGGTTGGCTATTTCCCCATGGACGCAGCCCAAATTCAGTGAACCATGTATATCTGTGTCTCTCTTGTTTTATGCGTTTTCTATGTTTATATTTCTACAATATGTTTTATGTGTTCCATTGCTCTATAATATATAATTTTCTAACATATCAGGGGTTGTAGCTGCTTCCAATAGTTACTAGTAAATACTTAGGGTTGAATCTCCTTTTAGTGTTAGTTTATAGAATTAGGGTTTGTAGCTCCTTTCAATTGTAGCTGATAAATCAGGGAGTAGTTGCCTCCTTTTGGTTGAAGCTAGAGAACTTTGTGACATCAAGTGGTAGCTTTCCTTGTGAAGTAAATTGAAGAACAATTTAACGCATTTTTTTCATTATCATTATGTTAGTCATGTTAATCATTTCCATGTTCATATGAATTAATTGTTGGAAATTTTATTAGTGTCCTAGTATTATTTCAATTAAAATGAGGAAATAAAATTCCTGCAATATTGATCTTTCCCCCCCTGCCCCTCTCAGTATTGTCCTAGTTTCTAGAAGCGACATCTACCTACTAAAGGATTGATCACATCTTCAAGTCACTTAGTTCCCTCCATGAAATGTAACTTGTATGTGTAAATATGAAGGGTATATCCACTCATGTTAGTATGATAACTCACAAAAACAGATAGCACTACATATTGAGGAGGATAACATATTGTCAATATGATTTAGCAAAGGCATGAAGTTTATCGCTGATAATTTTTTAATGTTGGAATACAAGACAATTTGTTGTTGTTTTCAATTAGAGTGTTTTCACCTTTCTTAGTGGTGTGTGCTAAGGTAGGAAGGGCCCCTATCTCTAATATACATTTCCTAATAATTTATTTTCTTAAGTGTGTTTTATTTCTACAGTATATAGTTTCAGTTGTGCATAAACTAGACATTCTTATTTCTTTCATTTCTTTCAGTTATTCCCTTTAATTTTTCTACAAATGTGTTGTGATGTGAGTGTGGTGTGTTACTAAAAATCATAGAATTTATTATCCTGAAGATTCTAATAAAGTGAAATCTTCAAGATTTGAATTTACAATTATAAGAGATCCTAGTTTTGATTTGTGATTGCATGTTTATTTATTTTAAGTGCTTAGCATAACTATGAGAATTATTTGAATGATTGAGTAACTTTTGATACGGACTTATGTAGGAACAAAATAGAATATAGATATAAACATAAAAACAAATATGTAACATCGCTAAAATTACATTTCATTAATATCAAAGAAATGAAAGATGCTTACAAGCAAAATAGAAATAAACTAGCTCGGGCGATGGTAGCTAATCTCTAAGAAGAGATGTGGTGGCTACTTGCCTCTAAACTATATTAAAATGATGCTCAAGGAAATTTTTATTATTTAACACCAAGGGGAAACCCTAAAAAACAAAAAACCTAATATTGGGAGATGGAGTGCCAAGACTTTGTGGGCCCTATTAGGGTTAGTTGGGCAACAAACTTCCCAGAGTTGTAACTTGTTCATATGATCTTTGTTTGGCACATAGATACCTCATTAGAAATATATATTAGTGTACTCTAGGATTTTTTATAAGGCCCTTCCTATGGCTATGGGCCTGCTGCAGACCTCAAAAAAATGACATTTAGGGGGTCAAAACAACTCTAGAAGTTGAGGACCCAAAAAACTGGTAAAAATAGTAAATTGTGCTATAATCAAGGAAACTAATGAGACCGACTAGAGGTATAGATGGAATAGGTGGGTGGCCACCAATATCCACTTGGATCATTCCTCACCCATTAGGAAGAAATGGTCCCCATTGCATGCAGAGTCTCCATGAGATGAGGAATTTTTTGTTCAACCTAGTCCCTGGTGAGTCACTTGCCCTAGTGAAAGAGTTGGCCTACTTTGACAACTTAATATAGTTGTATCCTTTGCTGGTGAGTGTTATTGAACTGTGTGTCCATGATCCTATTAGTGGTGGCCTATTTAATACAGCTTGGGTCGAGCTCTGTTGGTGTCAGTTGCTCAACAATGTCTAATGTGTCCAACAATGGGGGAAAGTATAGCCACAATCAGTCCACATTGAATACTGGGTGGAGGCCAAGGAATGTTCGAATGATAAGCTTGAAATAAGTGTCCCTTACAACCTCAATGATGGTTTAAGGCCCATATCAGAGAGGGTGAATATTGCGATGGGTCCTAGTGAAGCACTCCCTCTGTAAATGTAACCAAACTTTGTTACCCACTTGAAACTTGTGTGGTGCCCGATCATAATCATGACATTGTTTATACTTAGCATTTTCTTTATCCAATCCATCATGAACCTATTGGAAGATTTGTTGAACGCACTCAATGAAGTTGTTATCCCTATTAGCTTCAGACTAGGCATGAGCCGAATCTGCTTGAGTAGCTACAAATAGTATGACAACATCAATGGGACATAGTGGCTAGAATCCCAATCCCACCTTAAAGGGGTTGTGGAAAGTTGAGTTTTGGAGAGATATGTTGTAGCTATGTTGGACATAGGGAATGCTCTCATCCCACGTGTGTGGGTGCTTCGAGTTGTACATGCGCAGGATGTGCACAATCATTTTGTTGACAACCTCTATTGAAATGAAGTTCTTTTGGCTTTCATTATAAACAATGAACTACATTGGAGAACCCTTCTCCCACATTTGTGAGTGGAAGAGGCACTCCCCCTCCTTTTGATATTCACACTCAATCTTCTGGATCTTGGTGGTGGCCACAGTGGCATTGGGATCTCCATCAATACTTTGCTTCCCTTTTCAATTCCCATTGTTGGGTTCTGACTCAGAGTCAGAAAACGCATCTCATTTGGAATCCTTCAGCTTAGTGATCAATGACTTCTTAGCTTAACACTCACTTGTGTTGTGAGTAGGGAACTTATGGAACTCACACCATTTTCATGTGTCCTTATATGTCTTTGTGGTGTTGTTATTTTATTTCAACTTTGGTGGGTTGTCTTGGGTCACCCCACCTTGGCTTTATCCTTTGTTCTATAGTTTGGGGGTGTCTTTCCCTTGCTTTAGGTTCGCAGAACTAGAGTCTCGCTTCTTCAGTTTAGATTTCTTCTCGATCTTGACAATGTATCGATAGGAGGTGCCAAGCGAGGAGATGTCCAGGAACTCCATATTGTCCTGGATGTATTTGTGTAGACAGTCATGATACTTGAGCACCAAATATTGCTCAGAATCCATTATACCCAACTTTGTGCAAAGGGATTGAAAAATATTGGTGAGCTTTGGCACGTCTTGGACCCTTCCCTGTGATAGCATGGTCCACTTTATGTATTTATCTTCATATCTCCCAATAGGGTAATATTGTTCCTTAATGGCATATTGGAAAGAATTCCAAGTGGGTGTGGCTGAAAATAGTGAGGGTTCCCTCCCATCCTTCTATTCATAGTAGGTTTCCCACTAGTTCTTGACATTGGGGGAAACTTTGAGAAGTGCAAAAGTAATATTTTCCTGATTTGAAAAGTCATTAACCGAAAAATATCCTTCTAATAGATTTAACCATCTATATATGGTGTCTGCATCTATTTGGCCTTCAAATATGGGAATGTCAAAGTTGACTTATACCTTAAATGGAGTGGCTCCTCTAAATAGGTTGTTGGATGAAGATGCATTCCTAGTGGGTAGCCACCAAAGGACATGGGGAAAATTTGTTGGCATTATGATATAAGTGTTGTCCTTGATGGAAACTCATATAGATGATAGTTCACAGTGTAATAGGTTAATAATAAAGGATTACAGGTCAGACTCTAGAAATGGTTTAAGAAGTACACGCTGGTTCATTTTGTCCAAGTAGCATATACACGCATGTTAACAAAACAAAAGGGGCATATACATATTGACACACTTGCACAGAAGGAAAAGTTCATATGGGATGGAAAATAAAGGTTTTGGACCAAGGTATTGGTCTGAGGTATTTGGTCCAAGGTATTCGTCCGAGGTATTTGGTCTGAGGTATTGGTCCTAAGTGGTTTTGGTCTGAGGTATTGAGAAAGACCTAAAACTATATAAGGAGGAGAAGATCAGATGGATAATTATGTAAGTAATGAATATCTTATGAAGAGTTAGATCAAAATTAAATATAGATGTTATGGGTTTCTAATGCTTTGCTTGATTTGAACTAAGGATGCACCTAAGTGGAGGATGATGGACGAGATCTAATGTTGGATTAGGATCATAAAACTTGAAATGAATTATCATTATGTGGTTTGATCATGGATAGCCTAGATCTAAATACTAATGCATGTTTTATTCTGTAAATGTTATGATCTAGGTATGATTGAAGTCTGGAATAGTTATGAAGGTTTAATTTAGTATTTGCAAATCTATATGCTGGTTTTCTTTGATAAAAGAGCGTATACACGCTGATTAGCTGTATCGAAGTAGTATATACATTATGAAATATGATGTTTGAAGTTGCAGTTGGTTCTAGTTATTGATCCAAAGTTCTTGGTTCTCCTCTGTGTTCTAGTGACAATGTTCTGAATGTTCAGATTGATTGATTGTGATTTGCTTCAGTGATGACGGGTTTTCAATGGTTGATTAATTCAATTGTGGTTGATTCAAAGATTGATGATTGATTTTCAGTGATTGGTTGATGCAAATGTATTTGATGGTTGTATTTCAATGGTGATTACTTTTGAGATTCAATATTATTGATGGGTCCAGTATGAAAATTTGATGAAACAAGGCCTTAAGATTGTGGTGTTGTGCTCCAGGAGTACCCACTCTTGAAATTTATGAAACATGATCCTTGGAGGAAGAGAGAAGGTCATAGCATTCTATAGGTCTACGCCTACATACTAGTAAATGGATAGGCTAGTACAAAAGCCAAGTGGTTGGAGCTCCCTTCCAATAGCAGTTGGAAAATGAGTGAAGGTTGGAGCCTTTTGTAGGTCGGTACCTATGTATTAGTCAACGAATTGGCTAGTGCAAGAGCTAGGGGTTGTAGCTCCCTTCCAGTAGAAGCTGGAGAATTAGAGAAGGTTGTAGCCTTCTGTAGGTGGGTGTTGGAAATAATACTAAGAGGTTGGGGGGTGAATCAGTATTAGAAGTTTAACAATTTTTCATTTCCATAAACAAATTGATATACGCTACTATTGTTAATTAAACCTGCGTATATATGCAACTATGTTTAGAGAAAATCGTGTATATCTTGCAGACTTCTAATTTAGTTAGCTGATCTTAATCTGTGTATCAGAACCATAAAATAGTAATCAAGTCTAGTAAATAGTACAGGAAATCCCACACATGAACACAAGATATAAAGTGGAAACCCAATGTGGGTGAAAACCACCTACTGCAATTCATTTCTATCTTCTTTTAGTAAGAAACTTCTTTTTACAATATTTCTATATTGGTGTAGTCTTATACTAGTATGTAGGTTTCTACCTGTAGAAGGCTACAACTTTCTCTTGTTCTCTAGCTTCTCCTAGAAGGGAGCTACAACCCTCTTAGCTCTTGTACTAGCTGGTGTACTAGTATGTAGGTGTTGACCTATAGAAGGCTACAACCTTCTCTTTTCTTCCAGGGACCACGTTTCATAAATTTTCAGACTGGATCCATCAATAATATCAATCAAATATAAAATATATCTATATCAACCAATCTCCTTTGCACCAACCAAAAATTGAATCAAACAATCACTTCTCTGAATGCTGTAACCAGAATACAGTAATAGTACCAGAACCCAGAACACTGTAATAGTAAACAGAAGTAGCTAAAACATATTTTATGACATGTACACTACTTCAATATGCAGAACCTACATGCATACGCTATAATATTAAGGAAAACATGCGTATACACCATTTTGAATTACCGAACCAGCGTGTATACATGCTTTTTCTATACTGAACCTGCGTACAAATCTATAAAAGATAATTTACCCTTTTCAACTCTTCAGATATTAGTTATACCCAGATCATCAGTTTTATAGATCAAGTCATGCACCAAATATAACATATCAAAATCACACAAAGATACTTCGCTTCAAGCCTTAAGATCTTGACCCATCAATAGAACTTATCCTTCTTCTAGCACTCAAGTTCCTCCTTGATTCAGATCTAGCTATGCACCATAACCCAATGACCAGTATTCTAGATCTTGCTCTTCATCAGATATTCAATCCTTGAGTGCCTTTTCTTAATGATCAAGGCACTAATGATCTCCTTCCCCTTTTATAGTCTTAGGCCTTACTCAATACCATGGTCCGAAACCACTTAGAACAAATACCTGGGTCTAAATTCCTAGGTTTAACACTCCGGATGAGATACCATGGTCCAAAACCATAGGTCCAAATACCAAGGACCAAAAACCAAGTTTTTCAAACTATACACGCTTTTTTGTGCATGAAAGTGTTTGTATACGTATACACGCCTTTTGGTCTGTGAATCTGCGTGTATATGTGGCTTGGTCAATGGGAACCTACATATACCTCCTTTTCCTTTATTCTAAGAGCCTATGAGCCTGAACTATAATCTGAGTGATTTGTTGAGTGAGTTTCCATCAAGGACAATACCTGTGCCATAGTGCCAAGCCTGTGTCATAATGCCAACAATCTCCCCCTTTGGACTTGATGGAAACCCCAAGTCACTCACCCCCTTTGTCATCAAGGGAAAAGGGTTATGCTCCCCCTGAGTACATGCTGAAATCTCTGTTATTCTTAAGTGTACTCCCCCTGATTGTAAGAAAGGTCTGCAAAACGATGTTCTACAAGAAGAACATGACTCTATACATCATAAATGATCTTCCTATCACCAAGGGCTCATACATACATCCATCTCCCAACCAAGTGGGTATATACCAAGATTGACTCATCCACCCAACCAAGTGGGGATACACCAAAAGTTTATACATGATAAGGTAAGAACTTTACATCATCCATCCCAGGCATAGTGGAGAAACAAGATAGCTCGTTACATGACCTTGGTAATAAAATAAATACATGACATAGAGACCAAATATCTAAGACAAGACTATAATAGTCATCAAAAACTATCATCAACAACATCTGTCAATCACCATCCGGACCATCAACCATGATCTCCCTCTGCACCTATTCCACTTGAATAAAAAAAAACTATGAAGTTGTACCAAGATCTTCTAATATAATGCCAACAATGCATTATTATAAGTATATGCTCCCCCTAGACCTATACCAGATGGTCTCTGTCATACCCATATCAGACTCTTTTCATCTTGAGTCTGGCCCACCGTTTTTCTTCAAATCAACATATACGCGACTATATCCACAATTACAGGTGTATGTACGCAGATTCTCTTCATGAGACTCATGTACAACCACTTTTCTCTGAAATAGATAAGTGTCAACAGCAAGATGATACATCAAATACTCCTAGCTTCTGTTTGGTGAATATATAAACAACCTATTCCTTGGAGGGAACATACTCCAATTTGACCTTTTTTTCAAGCACTTGTTCTCGGAGAAATTGATATTTGATAAGTATGTGCTTGGTCTTTGAATTCATGACTGGATTCTCTGAAATACTTATTGCACATGTATTATCACATAAAATGGAGATAGGTGGAGTGCAAGTGATTTGAATGTCTTGCAATGTTTGCATCATCCAAAGGAGTTGTGTGCAGCAAGATGCAGCAGCCACATATTCTGCTTCAGCTGTAGATAATGCAATTGAACTTTGTTTCTTGCTGAACCAAGATACTAATCTAGAACCCATAAAGAATGCACCACCAGTAGTGGTTTTTCTATCATCCATGCTTCCTACCCAATCTGCATCTATATATGCATGAAGTGTGAGATCTGTATCTCTAAGATACCATAAGCCATAGTTTTGTGTTCCTTGAAGATATTTGAAAATCCTTTTAACTGCCTGAAGGTGTGCTTCTTTTAGATTTGCCTAGAATCTTCCAACTATTCCCACTGCATGCAGGATATGTGGTCGGGTACCTATCAGATAGAGTAGACTACCAATCATGGATCTATAGGTTGGTTGATGTACTGCTGCTGATAAATCATTTGCACTAAGGCTTCATCTTGTTACCATAGGGGTACATACTGGCTTCGAATCTTCCATGCCATATTTCTTTAAGATCTGCTTGAGGTACTTGGTTTGTCATAGAAAGATATCGTCTTTGTTTTGTTGGACTTGTAAACCAAGAAAATATGTGAGCTCACCAAGTAGGGACATTTCAAATTCTTTTTGCATCACCAAAGCAAAGTTTTGACTCATGTCTTCTTCATTGCTACCAAAGATGATATCATCAACATACAAAACAAGTATTAGCAATTTATCATTGTCAATTTTTATATATAGATTACTATTTGTTGATCCTCTTGAAAAACCTTGTTGATGGAGGTATTTTTCCAAACGATAATACCAAGCCCTTGGAGGCTGTTTAAGACCAAGAGAGCCTTTCTGAGTCTGCATACAAGCTTTGGATTATTTCCAAGGATGAATCCATCTAGTTGCTCAATATACACTTCTTCTTCTAGGTCTGCATTTAGAAAGGCATATTTCACATCCATTTGATATACTTTGAACTTTTGAAAGCTATAAAGAGCAAGGAACATTCTTATGGCTTCAAATCTAGCGACCGGTGCAAAAGTTTCTTTAAAGTCTATACCTTCTTGTTGAGCATACCCTTTACAAACAAGTCTAGCCTTGTTTCTAATAACATCTCCATTTTCATTCAGCTTGTTTTTTAATATCCATTTGGTCCTTATGACATTCTTATCATTAGGTCTAAGAAACCGATTCCCAAGTGTTATTCTTTTCAATCTGCTGAAGTTCCTCATTCATGGCCTTGACCCAGCATTCATCTTTATATGCTTCACTTATATTTCATGGTTCGACAGAGGAGAGCAATACTAGATAGCTTGAAGCTTCTGTAATAGTTCTTCTTTTTTGTACACCTCCCTCTTTCTACCCCAAAATTTGATTCTCTGGACGGTTCTTCTGGAAAAAATTGGATGGACTTTTCTTCTATCCTTATCTATTCTTCTGGTGCCTCATAAGTGTCTGCTTTAGCATTAGTCTAATTTGATGTTGAAGGATAGTCCTCATCATCTTCAAAATCTTCGATTTTTATCTGCTTTGGATATTGCCTGCTTCATCAACAACCACATCAATAATTTTAACAAATTTTCCAAGTCTTTTATTGTAACACTTATATCCTTTACTTCAAGAAGAGTAACCAAGGAGAATGCCTTCATCTGCTCTAGGTTCAAAATTGCCAATCTTTTCATCAGTACTTTTGATGTAACATTTGCTTCCAAAAACTTTGAGGTATTTTACAGTAGGATTCTTACCATACCAAAGTTCATGAGGAGTTTGAGTACTGTTTACCTGGATGTTTGTTTTGTTGAGAATAGTAATGGCAGAAAATGTAGCTTCACCCCAGAAGGTTGCAGGAGTTCTAGACTCATCAAGCATAGCATGCCCCATTTGTTGAACCATTCTGTTCATTCTTTCAACCACTCCATTTTTCTAAGGAGTCCTTGCAGTAGATAATTCCCTTCTTATTCCATGTTCTTCACAAAAGTCAAAAAATTCATCCGAGGTAAATTCCCCTCCTCGATCAGACCTGAGGCATTTGATTCTCCGATTTGCTTGATTTTCTACCAAGGCTTTGAAATCTTTGGACTTTTCGAAAGCTTCATCTTTATGCTTCAGAAGTCCTATCCAAGACATCCTAGAAAAGTCGTCAATGAACAATATAAAGTATTCTTCTCCATGAGGTGAATTTTTCCTTGATGGACCACATAAATCAGTATGGACAAGTTCAAGTGGCTTACTAGCTGATCCTTCCTTCTCAGGGAAATGTGTTTTGGTTTGCTTACCAAACTGACATGATTTTCATATTGTATTTTCGGGAATTATAATGTCAGGAAGATCACGAACAACGTGATATTTGCATGCTTTCCTTATCTGAGGGAAGCCTAGATGCCCCAATTTTCTGTGCCATAGCCAGTGTTCATAATTTTTTCTTAGATAGCATTGTTGTTGTCCTCCCTCGAGTATGTATAGATTATTTGGAGTTCTTATGCCTTTGATCATTGTTTCTCCTGTATCAAGCTCATGAACAATACATCCATTTGATCGAAATACTACCTCATTTCCTTGATCACACATTTGACTAACACTTAATAGATTATGCTTTAAGCCGTCAACATACATAACATTTCCAACTTTGACCTTTTCTTTCAAAAGAACAGAGCCTTTACCTTTTATGAGTGTAGGGGTGTCATTTCCAAATGAGACCTTCCTTTCCTTTTCTAAGGCACTAATGGCTGAAGTTTTTCTTTATCACTTGTCATATGTTTCAAGCATCCATTGTTGATGTGCCTGTTAGTGTCATTCTTTGTAGCCTTCCTCCAATGATCAAACATGCCCTTACAAAGTGATTTTGAGGTGTCAAGGTCAACTTTTGTCATTTCAATGAGTCTTCAAGCAAAATTTGGTCACTAGGCATTAGGTCTAGGGTTTGATTTTACCCTTGTCAAAGTTGTCCAAATGACGTTCCATGTCACCATGAAACTGAGTGTACCATAATCCAAAGGGTTGTCATGATCATGTCAAGCTCCACTGGGTCATTTTACACCTTGTTCATGCTTTAGTTGCGCTTAGGCAAGGTTCTTTTCCCTCTCCTAGGGTTTTGAAGCTAATTTCTCTCAGATGGTCAAATCATCGGAAAAAATTGTATCCTGATGTTCATACACCTTCCCCTATCCATAATGTACCTTATTAAACACTTCCCATAACTAAAATCCACCAACTTCCTCATTTTCACACAAACCCTAGTTTCTTGCTACAACTTCGCAATTTTCTAGGCTAGGCCTATGTTTTTCATTTTTGGACCCCTTCCACTCACTCAATCTCTAAGATTCCACTTTTCCCTACTTTCTAACATCCCTCCCACTTCCCAAAATTTTCTCAATAATTTAAAAGCCCCCTATCCCCTTCATTTCGCTTCATTTCAACAAATCCCTTATCCTACACATCAGGATAGGTTTCACTCAAACGATGTTTCTGAGCAATCAAAGATGAATTTGGGAAAAATGAGAGAGGTTTTTGTCTATAACAGACCAAGGAAGAAAAAATTACTTCACTTTTTACACAAGCATCATGGTTTTAGAGAAACTGCAAAAATACAACTGCCTCGGGAGAATTGATGCACCTCTAAAGTGACCTTGGAAAAATCAAGATTTCTCCTAGCTTGGTTGGCTAAATGACTTTATTGATGAGTAAAATGATACCTAGACACGATGCTCTTTCCAATGAGATACCATGAGCTAAATTTGGAGTTGAGGAAAACCTTCAAAAGTTGACTGCAACAGCACTTTGCCCTGAGGCAGCCTCATTGGGCACATTTTTGCCTAGTCTTGGGAGATTTGATTTTTTATAGGGTACATGAACTCAAAATTGCAACGTTGTAGTTGGGATGGAATGTAGACTCAAATCCATTTCCAACGCGCTATTCTGCACCCAATTTGGAGACCAGGAAGGCCTCCAAATGTCTCCTGCAAAAAGCGCTACGCAAAGGCTCAAGGTGCGGCACTTAGGATTGGGAGCTCCAAATCAAGAATGGTTTGTATTTTTGGATTAAGCATAAAACAATAAGCAAACCCAAAACATTTCATCAAATTTTGAGCATTTTTGGAACATTTTTGGTCATTTGACAAATTTTTGTGCACAAAACAGGGTTTTTCTCCATGTGCATTGCGCCACTGGCACGACGCTTTGCATTGGGAGCTCCAAATTGGAAATGGATTACATTTTTGGATTCAGCATCAAAAGATAAGCAAACCTAGAATGGTTCATCAATTTTGGAGAAGATATTGGCCACCAAAAGGGCAAAATACACTCAAAAAATGCCCTCTCTGCCCCTATTTTGACACACGGGAAGCAGTCTTGGGAGAATGAAGATTTGGATGGGCAAATGAGCACCAAATTCAAAAATTCCACTTGGGTTGGAAAGTAGACAAGACAGGCTTTCCCCAAAGCACACTTGGCCACATTTGTGACTCCCACAAGTGCCTCGAAACTGGCCCCAATGTGGTGCGATGCATATAGAAAATGGCCCGACGCATATAGGAAAAAGGGCTAATTTCACCTCAGTTTCGCAAAATTTCAGTTCCTGACTTCTCCAAAGTGGTCCCGCTCATCTACAGTTCACTTTTTCGGCACCTAAGGTGGAATTTAAATCATTTTCACTTCAAATGGGCTCCTATCCAAGTGGCAAAGGAAGGCAAAGGGTCACCCAAGACATTTGTCATGTTTGTGGCGCTGCACCTGTAGCTGATGTTTGGCTCTCCACCTTCATTTTGTAATGATTTGAGTAACTCCCCAACCCTTGGGCATTCTATCTCTTCACAGAACATTCTATATATTGTATGGAAACCATTTGCAAAGGGTTGGTTGGCTTGTAACTTCTGGGAGACTATGGGAAAGAAACTTTGTTTCTGCATTGTATATTTTTTACATAGGATTAACGAAAGGCAGTGGCTCTGTTTCATGAGATTCATATGGTTGTGAGTGTAGAAAATGTGTCTCTTATGTTTCATATGTATCTTTTTATGTTTCATAGTTCATTTCATATTCATTTCCAGTGAAATTTTCTAAGTTAGGTAAGGTAGAATTCAATTTTATTGCTCTGCCTATGGGAAAATTTCATGTTCAGTGTTCATTCTTCTATTGAAAAGGATTCATGTTGTCCATGCCCTTTTCACCTTCTTAATCAATCTCTCTATTCGACGTTATCTTAAACTAAATTACTAGGCTTTCCGCCTATCTTGCCTCATGAAGTAATCTGTGCCTTTGTATTAAGTTCTATATTCATTGAGGTCCATTGGTCCCATACCATACCAAAAACACAGTCATTCATAAAAATCACTTCTTGTATCCATATTCACTTGCTAGCCTAAGATAAATATTTCACTGTAAGTCATCTCAGGCCATTTCGTCTATCTATACACTGAGTGTGACTTAGAGAGAGCCCTCTCTTGTTCTGGTAGGGCTAGCTACCAGACTGAGCGTGGTTTGTGGCTACCCTGAATTTTTCCTTCCTTCAACCTAAGGCAGGTTTAGGTGCTAACATAGTGGCGACTCCACTGGGGAATAAAATGGTTTTCTTGTAGATTGTCTTGCCCCAGGACATATCTCAAAGTTCAGATCTGATGGTTGATGGTGGACAACAATCAGACAAAAGACGACTGAAAATCATTCACCTGGCGACTCCTTTCACTGAAGAATCCAGCAACCGATGCTTCATGGTGACTCCACTGCAGAAAGATCAGTAACTTTGAGTTTTTTTTTAAAATGGAGCATATTGCAAGAAGATACGCTCCCATGAGTCAAGATCACATCCCAGGCTTCCCAAATAAAATTCTGAAGGTAGATTGGTCAAGGAATCTGCCTACATTTAAAGATGATGGTAAGAAGGATGCTGCTTTACATCTAATTCAATTTCACATGCATATTCACAAGTTGAAGGTTGATTTTCCTGAAGATTGTTTAACGAAGATATTCCTGGCCAATCTAGAAGGTGAAGCCCAATCTTGGTATGAAAATTTGCTGCCTGCCTGTATTTACTATTTAAAGGATTTTCATGCCTTGTTCATTGAAAGATATAAAGACTCTTATCCATCATTGAATCTAGTTCATGACTATTCCAAACATGCCTCTACTTTTATTGAAAGACTTGAAAAATACTATGAGGATGATAATTTTATGGATGATGAGATGATGGAATCCTTGTACGAGAATCCATTTCAGCAACATGAAGAGAAACTAGAGGAGTCCCATCAAGATGCTCAGGAAACTTTGCAGCAGAATCAAGATCTTTGTACCGTGGAAAATGAAGGAATTTTGCATCTTGACAATCAACATGAATTACATGAAATGGATCAACAATATGAGGAAAATTTATATACTCTTTCACTCGAAAATATTGAAGACAATCACTATTTGAGCCAAAGGAAACAAAAGGACTAATCTCCTTTGTTTGAATACGAGATATATCAACTCTTGCATGGTCAAGTTCCAGCTCAAGCTAAAGAAGATTTGCAGTGCACACATGGTCAAAAAAGTGTTGGTGAAACTTCTTCCTCTTTTAAAAGGATGACAGTCCAGTGAACAACTTTATAGATCAGCAAATTGAAGAATTCCATATGGCTGAAAGTGATGGAAGAAAAAGTGTCGTTTCGGATCTGTCCATAGAAGAAGACAACATGCAAGGAAGTCCAGTTCTACTTTTGGAATATGATAACATTAAGTCAACCTTTTTAGATCTAGATTCAAATTGTGATGACCAGGAAAACCTTGTACTAAGTCCCATGAAAAAGAACTCTACTGCTAAAATCATCTGGGATGAAGAAGACAGAGTTTTGGATCCAAATGTTCTCATGTCAGCAGAACACAGTCTTCATGAAGAGGTAATCCAGTCAGCTCATGAATAGCAAGATGAGATCATTGCTCAAGCAAGTGAAAAAGTTCCTCTGGATGAATTTATGGTAGATGATAGAAATGTTAGTGTTAGGTTTAAAAAAACAACTGAAGTTGCTTTTCTCATGATTGATGAATGTGATGAATGTAATGAGAATTTGGCTGTCATATCGTATGATGATGACCTACCATATATTCAGACTTCACCAGACCAGACTATTCAGGATTCCCTTTCAGATTCTTCCTCATACGTCTCATGTTTTGAAATATTTTTTGAAGAGGAAATTTGCTCATCCACTTGTTCATAAATTTTTGAGGACCAGGACCATACTTTTTCTGAAGAACATTATGAAGGAAGATCAACATCAAAAGAAAAATACATCTTGTTTCCTAAACAGGAGGTAAATCTTCATGTTTTTCATTATCCAATGGAAAATCTATTGTAGTCAGCAGTGAAGGTGTTTATTGCAGCATTCAGTGATGAAGGAGATCATGGTCAGTTATGTTTTTGGAAGCCCAGTTACCAGTACCTGTTGTTAACCAGAAGATCTGATCAAGAGGATCAATCAAGGAGGCATCTACTTGATTGTTTACATTGGAAGACACATTACACATGATTGTACATATTGCATTAGTACGCAGGTGGCTGTCATCATGATTTGAAACCCTCGAATCTTGATGGACTGCTGCCATTGAAACAAGTTTTGTAAGTTATTGTTTTAGTTAAGTCAGTTATGAGTCATTTCCTTTTACATTGAGTCAGTTTTTCAGTCATGTTTGTTCCATAATTAAGTCAGTCTGAGTCAGGTTTCAATCAATAAATGAGTCAGAGTCTTGTGTGGTTTGTCGAAATAATGATTCCATAGCCCAATGGAGAAAAGGCACTATCTAGCTCTTCCAGAGATCTGCTGTTCTTGGCACCTCCAAGGAGCTACCATCCCCCATTGGAGCCAATGTTAGTGTCAGTCTTTGCAGCCTTCCTCCAGTGATCAAACATGCTCTTACAAAGTGATTTTAAGGTGTCAAGGTCAAATTTTGTCATTTCAGTGAGTCTTCAATAAAAGCTTGGTCACTAGGCATTAGGTCTAGGGTTTGATTTTACCCTTGTCAAAGTTGTCCAAATGACGTTCCATGTCACCATGCAACTGAGTGTACCATCATTCAAAGGGTTTTCATCATCATGTCAAGTTCCACTGGGTCATTTTACACCTTGTTCATGCTTCAATTGCACCTAGGCAAGGTTCATTTCCCTCTCTTAGGGTTTTGAAGCTAATTTCTCTCGGATGATCAAATCATCGGAAAAACTTGTATCCTAATGTTCATACACCTTCCCCTATCCATAATGTACCTTATTAAACACTTCCCATCACTAAAATCCCCCAAATTCCTCATTTTCGCACAAACCCCAGTTTCTTGCTACAACTTGGCAATTTTCTAGGCTAGGCTTGTGTTTTGCCTTTTTAGACCCCTTCCCCTCACTCAATCTCTGATATTCCACTTTCCCCTACCTTCTCACATCTTTCCCACTTCCCAAAATTTTCTCAAGAATTTATAAGCCCCCTATCCCCTTCATTTCGCTTCACTTCGGCAAATCCCTTGTCCTACACATCAGGATAGGTTTCACTAAAATGATGTTTCTGAGAAATCCAAGATGAATTTTGGAAAATTGAGAGACATTTTGTCAATAAAATAACAAGGAAGAAAAAACTCCTTCACTTTTTCCACAGGTGTCACGGTTTTAGAGAAATGTCAAAAATACAACTGCCTCAGGAGAAGTGATACACCTCTAAAGTGACCTTGGGAAAATCAAGTTTTCTCCTAGCTTTGTTGGCCAAATGACTTTCTTGATGAGTAAAATGATAACTATACACAAATATATTTCCAATTCACTATCATGAGCTAAATTTGGAGTTGAGGAACACCTTTGAAAGTTGACTGCAACAGCACTCTGCCCTGAGGCAGCCTCATTGGGCACATTTTTTCTCAGTCTTGGGAGATTTGATTTTTAATATGGAAAATGAACTCTAAATAAAAAAATTATAGTTGGGTTGGAAATTAGACTCAAAGACCTTTCGAACAAGCTGTCCTGCACCCAATTTGGACACCGAGAAAGCCTCCAAACATCTCCTGCAAAAAGCGCTACGCACAGGCTCTATGCATCGCGCCCTGGTACAACGCTTAGGATTGGGAGCTCCAAAGCAATAATGGTTTGCATTTCTGGATTCAAAATACAAAAATAAGCAAACCCGGAAAGTTTCATCAAATTTGGAGCATTTTTGGGACATTTTTGGTCATTTGACAAATTTGTGTGCACAAAACAGGGTTTTTCTCCATTATAATTAGGAGCTCCAAAGTGTAAATGGCTTGCATTTTTAGATTCAAAATAAAAAAATAAACAAACCCAGAAAGTTTCATCAATTTTGGAGAATATCTTGGCCACCAAAAGGGCAAAAAACACTCAAAAAATGCCCTCTCTACCCCTATTTTGACACACAGGAAGCAGTCTTGGGAGAATGAAGATTTGGAGGGGAAAATGAGTACCAAATTCAAAAATTCCACTTGGGTTGGAATGTAGACAGGACAAGATTTTCAACAAGCACACTTTCACACATTTTACAATCCTGCAGGTGCCTCAAAACAGGCCCCAAAGTCACGTGACGCATATAGAAAATGGCACGGCGTATATAGGAAAAAGGGCCAATTTCACCTCTGTTTCGTGAAATTTCGATTCGCGACTTCTCCAAAGTGGGCCCGCTCATCTACACTTCACTTTTTCGGCACCTAAGGTGGAATTTAAAGCATTTTCACTCCAAATGGGCTTCTATCCAAATTGAAAAGGAAGGCAAAGGGTCACCCAAGCCATTTGTCATGTTTGTGGCGCTGCACCTGTAGCTGATGTTTGGCTCTCCACCTTCATTTTGTAATGATTCGAGTAACTCCCCAACCCTTGGGCATTCTATTTCTTCATGGAACATTTTATATATTGTATGCAAACCATTTGCAAAGGGTTGGTTGGCTTGTAACTTCTGTGAGATTGTGGGAAAGAAACTTTGTATCTACATTGTATATTTTTTACAAAGGATTAATGAAAGGCAGTGGCTCTGTTTCATGAGATTCATGTGGTTGTGAGTGTAGAAAATGTGTCTCTTATGTTTCATATGTATCTTGTTATGTTTCATAGTTCATTTTATATTCATTTCCAGTGAAATTTTCTAAGTTAGGTAAGGTAGAATTCATTTTTATTGCTCTGCCTGTGGGAAAATTTCATATTTAGTGTTCATTCTTCTGTTGAAAAGGATTCATGTTTTCCATGTCCTTTTCACCCTCTTAATCAATCTCTCCATTCCGTGTTATCTTAAACTAAATTGCTAGGCTTTCCACCTATCTTTCCTCACGAGGTAATCCGTGCCTTTGTATTAAGTTCTCTGTTCATTGAGGTCCATTGGTCCCATACCATCCCAGAAACATAGTCATTCATAAAAATCACTTCTTGTATCCATATTGAATTACTAGCCTAAGATAAATATTTCATTGTAGGTCATCTCAGGCCATTTCATTTATCTATACACTAAGTGTGACTTGGAGAGATCCCTCTCCTGTTCTGGTAAGGCTAGCTACCAGACTGAGCGTGGTTTGTGGTTACCCTGAATTTTGCCTTCCTTCAGCCTAAGGAAAATTTAGGTGCTAACAGTACCACTGATTTTCCTGTCCTTCCATATATAAGGCTATACCACATCTTTCTGGTTCCAGTTCTTTCTTTCTCCATGTTTTGGGACCCAACGAAGCTTGCTCCTTCTGAGATGTTTGCCAAAACTTACTCCTGAATTTAGAATCTTCATGACCGAAGTTGTTACAAATAGAGCATTCTATTTCATTTTCAAGAGCAGAAAAGTTATTTTAGGTTCTATTCATGCTCCAGTCACACCTCTAGTCATGACGGTCTTGTAAGGCAACACCTTGAGCAGCTTTGTGTCCAAAGTTATGACATGAGAAACATTGTCGATTAAAAAAATTCCTACGATTATCAAATCTACCGACCAAGTGATCGTAGTTTCTATTGACATTCATTCTTGAGGCAAATTGAGAATGATTTACGTGCGGTTGGTTGTAGGTTATGTTCAACCTTGAAGTAGATTGACCCCAATTTACTTGGTGATCCGCTTTATGCCTTTGTTGATGATTGTCAACCTATTCACTTCTCCTTGCTACATCAAGATAACTTTTGGAGGTAGATGGCTTCTGTGCTTGAGATGTTTCTTTAGTATATCCAAGACCTATCTTGATTAGAGGAGAACACTGCACTTTGATAATCTCATCTAAAGTTTCAGATCCTTTAACAAATCTAAGATTAAGAGCTTTTGTTTTCTCAATATATTTTCTAAGTCCTACAATTTCACATTCTAACTTTTCATTTTGTTTTTCCCTTTCAGCAAGTTGGAATGTCAAAGTATCTATAATCATACTCTTTTCTTCTAAACAAATTTTAAGTTTAGAAATTTCTTCATAGGGACCATCTTCATCTATAGCATCCAATAAATCATCATCTTCAAAAACCATCAAAAGTCTATAATCATTACCATGTTCATCTTCATCACTATTTGAAAATCCATCACTGTCTTCATGTGTATCATAGCTCTTCTTACATACGTTTTGTTTTCTATTCCATTTAACTAGTTCCTTACCTTTATTAAGCTTATCTTTATGAGGACATTTGGCTACATAGTGACTGACACTTCCACAAGCAAAGCATTTGAAAGGTAGCTTACCTCTGAATCTTCTAGAACCCCATTGAAGGTTCTTGACAAAGTTTGATTCTTCCCCTCCTTCTGACATATGTCCTGACTCATTGTATTCTCCTTTTCATGAAGCTTTGAATGTGGCTTCTCTCATGTCTAATGGACCCCCTTTTCTCATTTCAAAAGTAGTTAGAATTCCATGCAGCTGTGACATGGTAATACTCTGAAGATTCTGCTTTTCTTCTATGACAGAAACTTTTGATTCAAACTTATAAGACAAAGATCTTAGAACCTTTTCAACTAAAGTAACTTCTTTTATCTCTTCACCCAAGTTTTTCATGCGATGAACAATCTCATGTAAGAAATAATTAGCCACACTTTCATCATTTTGCATTCTGAGCGTTTCATATTGAATTCTGAGAGATTATAGTTTTGCACATTTTACCTAATCATCTCCTTCATAACTTAGAATGATATTGTCTCATATTTCTTTGCCGGTTTTGAGCTGCATAACCTTGATGAATTCTGATTGAGATATACTCTGCAATAGAGTGTTGACAGCCTTTGCATTTATTTCATGCTGCTTTTTACCAGCCATATCTATAGCAGTCGCTGATGGAAATGTGTATCCTCCTTCCACGATATCCCAAACTTCTGTGCCAAGAGATTGAAGATAGGCTGTGGTTCTTACCTTCCAATAGACAAATTTTTCTCCCATCAAAGATTGGTGCCCTCATGGATGCCTATTTTCCATAGTTGCTTATAATGATAGATCTTCCTTCAAGCGATCAAGCTTCTTCCGAAGGAACTGCTCTGATACCAATTGTTGGAAATAATATTGAGGGGGGGGGGGGGGGGGTTGAAACAATATTACCAATTTAACAATTTTTCATTTCCATAAACAAATTGATATATGCTACTTCCATTAATTAAACCTGCATATATATGCAACTGTGTTTAGAGAAAACCGTGTATATCTTGCAGAGTTCTAATTTAGTTAGTTGATTTTAATTTGTGTATCATAACCATAAAACAGTAATCAAGTCCAGTAAACAGTACAGGAAATCACACATGTGAACACAGGATATAAGGTGGAAACCCAATGTGGGTGAAAACCACCTGCTGCAATTCATCTCTATCTTCTTCTAATAAGAAACTTCTTTTTGCAACATTTCTGTACTGGTGTAGTCCTATACTAGTACATAGGATTATACCTGTAGAATGCTACAACCTTCTCTCGTTCTCCAGCTTCTCCTCGAAGGGAGCTACAATCCCCTTAGCTCTTGTACTCACTGATGTACTAGTACATAGGTACTAACATACATAAGGCTACAACCTTCTCTTTTCTTCCAGGGACCACATTTCATAAATTTTCAGACTGGATCCATGAATAACATCAATCAAACATCAAATATATCTGCGCAACCAATCTCCTTTGCACCAACCAAAAACCAAATCAAACAATCACTTCTCTAAATGTTGTAACCAGAATACAGTAACAATACCAGAACCCAAAACACTGCAACAGTAAACAAAAGTAGCTAAAACATATTTTATGAGTTCTATGCTACTTCAATATGTAGAACATGTGCGCATATGCTATTATATTAAGGCAAACCTGTGTATACGCCATTTTTAATTATTGAACCAATGTGTATACACACCTTTTCTATGTTGAACCAATGTACAAATCTATAAAAGATAATTTACCCTTTTCAACTATTCGACATCAGTTATACCAAAATCATCAGTTTTATAGATTAACTCATGCACCAAATATAACAATTCAAAATCACACAAAGATAATTCTCTTCAGGCCTTAAAATCTTGACCCATCAATAGAACTTACTTTCTTCTAATGCTAAGGTTCCTCCTTGATTCAGATCCAGCTATGCACCATAACCCAATGACTAGTATTCTAGATCTTGCTCTTCATCAGATATTCAATCCTTGAGTGCCTTTGCCTAATGATCTCATTCCCCTTTTATAGTCTTATGCCTTATTCAATACCATGGTCCAAAACCACTTGGAACAAATACCTAGGTCCAAATTCCTGGGTTTAACACTCCGGATGAGATACCATGGTCTAAAACCATAGGTCCAAATACCAAGAACCAACAAACAAGTTTTCCAAACTGTATGTGTTTTTTTGTGCATGAAAGTGCATGTATATGTATACATTCCTTTTGGTTTGTGAATCCGCGTGTATACACGGCTTGGTCAACAAGAACCTATGTATACCTCCTTTTCGTTTATTCTAAGAGCCTGTGAGCCTAAACTGTCATCTAAGTGATTTTCCGAGTGAGTTGTCATCAAGGACAATACCTGTGCCATAGCGCCAAGCCTGTGTCATAATGCCAACAGTGGGTGCCTTCATACTGGTATGAGTTTGCACCTATACAAGATTGTAAACAGGTTTTTCTTATATTAAAAGAAGACAACAACAGGTGGTTTTTGTCCCACATTTGGTTTCAACCTTAAATCTTGGTGTTCATATGTGTTGCTTATGTGTGATGGTTTATTCTATTATTACTACACATGGTTACTATTTATATGGTTAATGAAGTATTGATGCATTGATTAAAGATCAACCTATGATGAATTAAATGAATCATAACTTTGTTGGATATACGATGGTTTCTTTAAAGACAGTTGCATGTACACGCGAGTTACCTTCATTGAGGTAGCGTATATAAATTTGAGTATGAAATAAAAAGTTATTGATTTTAATAATACTGATTCCCCCCCACCCCCCTCTCAGTATTATTTCCAACAATTGGTATCAAAGCAGGTCCTTCAGAAGAAGCTTGATCGGTTGAAGGGAGATCTTTCAAAATGAACAATCATGAAGGCATGGGATCTATCATACTACCAATCTTCAATGGGAACAACTTGGTATATTGGAAAAGACGAACTAGAGAATATCTTTAGTCACTTGGAGTTGATGTCTGGGCAATTGTGGAGAAAGGATATCAATATCCAGCAGCAGTCGCCATAGATCCAATAGAAATGAAAACATATGAAATCAATGCCAAAGTTATCAACACCTTATTGGGAAGTCTATTAGAATCAGAATTCGTCAACATCATGCAACTCAACACAACCAAGGAAATATGGGACAGAATCATTTAGAGCTACAAAGGTGACTCGCAAGTAAAACGTGCTAAACTACAAACTCTCAGAATCCAGTATGAACTCTCAAGGTGCATAGTGATGAAAGCATTTCTAGTTATTTCTTGCTAGTATATGGGATTGTAAATCATATGAGAAATCTAGGTGAAGAGATAAAGGAAGCTACTTTAGTTGAGAAAATTTTAAGATATTTGTCTTCTAAATTTGAGTCAAAAGTGTCTTCCATATAAGAAAAACAAGCTCTTCAAACTATTATTGTGACTCAACTCCATGGAATCCTAACTTCCTTTGAAATGAGAAAGGGAGGTACATCATATATGAGAGAAGCCATTTTTAAAGCATCAACAAAGGGAAAAGGAAAGGAAAAGCACAATGAATTAGGACACATTTCAGAAGAATAAGATGAGGTAAATTTTGTCAAGAAGCTTCAACGGGGTTCTGAAAGATTCAGAGGTAAGCTACCATTCAAATGCTCTGCTTGTGGTAGAGTTGGTCATTACGCTGCTAAATTCCCTCATGTCAAAGGAAAGATGTTTGCAGAAGGTAATAGAGGCTATTATACTCATTATGATAGTGATGGCATGTCCAATAGTGATGAAGATGATTAAGAAACTAAACTACTCATGGCGTATGAAAATGATGCCTTAGAAAAGGAAGATTTCCTTAAAGAAATCAGTCAACTCAAAATCAGTTTGGCAGAAAAGGATACATTCATAAACACAGTGACACATCAACTCACTGGAAAGGATAAACATAATGAAGTGTTAGAATATGAAGTAGTAAGTCTAAGAAAAGAACTTGAAAAGACAAAGACTCTAAATCTTATATTTTCTAAAGGATCGGAAACATTAGATGAAAACATCAAAGTTCAACGTTCACCTAATATAAAGACTGGTCTTGGTTTTCATGACGGTAAATCTAGCTCACAAGATGAGGTAAGGAACTCCAATGAAAAATTTAAAATGCTCAAGAAGGAGATAAAAGATCAACCCATCAACAACCAAGGAAAGAATGACTTCAAAGAAAAACATTTCCACCTAACTATGGAAGGGATAATTGTTTCTTTTCTCTAACAAATAATGTTGAATTTTTTAAATGTCATAATTTTGGAATGTTGCAGTTAGATGTAGAAGTAGGATGGTTCAAGTCAATCACATAGAAAGATCATCAGTTTCCAAGTACTTTAAGGGATATTATTTTTCTTGCAATATGTTTGGTCACAAAGCTATTGATTGTGATAGAAGGAATATGAAACATGTAAGATGCTATGCGTGTAACAAGTTTGGACATAAAGCAAAGGAATGTAGGTGCAAATTTTTGCCACCATAAAAAAAGGAGCAAACATCATCAAAATCCAATGTATTGAAGAAGAAGGAATTGTTTTCAGAAACATGTGGCATAACTCAATTTACAGACATAACAGACCCAGGGGGAGCTAAAAGTGTAAAACTTCAGTATTCCAATTCTAATATGTAACCATTATAAATATAAGTCACATTATATGCGAGTTAGAGGATGCATAGTCATGTATATGGTTTTTGGAAGAGAAAGCAGGGGCACAGACTCAGGAAAAGGGGTCTGATATGGTTCAATCAATTATCAATTATCTATTATGTTCTGATTGATGATGGTTACAATTTGTTGATGATATGTGGAAGTGTTTTTTGCCCTCATAAGTTGTCAATAAGTTGATGATGAAGATGATGCTTTGATGATTCTTACTAACAAATGCAATGATCATATCTAATAGTAAACAATTAGCACAAGTTCAGGAGGAGCATATGTTTCTAATAATGCATTGTTGGCATTATATTAGAAGACCTTGGTACATCATAATAATTATATTGCTTGGTCCACATATTTGTTTGATTTAGGTGACTCTTTTGATGATGGACATATACAGGTTGTTGATCTTGATGTTGTTGACAAATGCTTATGGTGTAGATCATATATGATGTATGATAGTTGCTAGTGACTATCATGGTCTTGTTTATATTGTTGGTCCTTGTTATAAATGTCATGTATATCATCTAATGTAAAGGTCATGAAAATACCTAATTTGTAACCCCACTATGCATGGGAAGGATGATGTAATAATTTCTATTTCATTCATGTATAAACATTTGGTATATCCCCACTTGGTTGGGTGGATGAGTCAAATTTGGTGTATCCCCACTTAGTTGGGTGATTGATGTATGTATGAGTCATTGGTCTTAGGGAGGTCATACTAAGTTAGTTGAATTATAGAGTTGTGTTATTCTTTTAAAAAAATATCTTTGCAGACTCTGCATGTAGTCAAGGGGAGCATGGACAACATAATGTATATCAAAAGGGGAGAATGTCTTGGTCTGCCCTTTGCCATTGAGGTCAAAGGGGGAGAGTATCTTGGTGTTCTAGTTTCCATCAAGTCCAAAGGGGGATATTATTGGCATTATGATACATGTGTTGTCCTTGATGGCAACTCACATAGATGAAAGTTCACAGTGCAACAAGTTAACAACCAAGGATTACAAATCAAACTCCAAAAATGGTTTAAGAAGTATACGTTGGTTCATTTTTTCCAAGTAGCATATCCATGCAGGTTAACAAAATAAAAGGGGCATATATGTATGCACACACTTTCACAGAAGGAAAAGCACATATGGGATGGAAAATCAAGGTTTTGGGCCAAGGTATTGGTCTGAGATATTTGGTCCGAGGCATTGGTCCTAAGTGGTTTTGGTCCGAGGTATTGAGAAAGACCTAAAACTATATAACGAGGAGAACATCAAAGGGATAACTGTGAAAGTAATGAATATCTTATGAAGAGTTATATCAAAAGAAAATATGTATGTTATGGGTTTCTGATGCTTTTCTTGATCTAAACTAAGGATGCACCTAAGTGGATGATGACGGATGATATCTAATGTTGGATCAGGATCATAAGACCTGAAATGAATTATCATTATGTGGTTTGATCATGGATAGTCTAGATCTTAATGCTAACACATGTTTTATTCTGTAAATGTTCTGATCTGGGTATGACTGAAGTCTGAAATAGCTGTGAAGTTTTAATTTACTATTTGCAGATCTATACGCTAGTTCACTTTGATAAAAGAGCATATACACACTGGTTCGGCACATTGAAGTAACGTATACATTATGAAATATGATGTTTGAAGTTTTAGTTGGTCTTGGTTATTGATGTAGAGTTTTGGGTTCTTCTCCGTGTTCTCGTGACTGTGTTATGGAGAAAGTGTTCTCAATGTTTAGATTGATTGATTGTGATTTGATTTAATGAAGATGGGTTTTCAATGATTGAATGATTCAGTTGTGGTTGATTCAAATATTGATCATTGAGTTTCAGTGATTGGTTGATGCAGATTTATTTGATGGTTGTATTGCAATGGTGATTAATTTTAAGCTTCAAAGTTACTAATGGGTCCAGTATGAAAATTTGATGAAATGAGGCCTTCAGATTGTGGTGCTGTGTTCCAAGAGTATCCAGTCTGAAAATTTATTAAACGTGGTCCTTGGAGGAAGAGAGAAGGTTGTAGCCCTCTATAGGACGGCACCTACATAATAGTAAATGGATTGGCTAGTACAAGAGCCAGGGGATTGGAGCTCCCTTCTAGTAGCAACTAGAAAACGAGTGAAGGTTGGAGCCTTCTGTAGGTCAATGCCTATGTACTAGTAAATGAATTGGCTAGTACAAGAGCTAGGTGTAGCTCCCTTCCAGTAGATTCTGGAGAATGAGAGAAGGTCTTAGCCTTATGCAGGTGGGTGCCTACTTACTAGTATGAGTCTACACTAGTGCAAGATTGTAAATAGGTTTTTCTTATATTAAAAGAAGACAACAACAGGTGGTTTTTGTCCTGCATTGGGTTTCCACCTTAAATATTGGTGTTCATGTGTGTTTCTTATGTGTGACGGTTTATTCTATTATTACTGCACATGGTTATTGTTTATATGGTTAATGAAGTACTGATGCACTGATTAAAGATCAACATATGATGAATTAAATGAATCATAAGTTTACTAGATATATGGTAGTTTCTTTAAATACGGTTGTGTGTACATGTGAGTTACCTTCATTGAAGTAGCATAGATAAATTTGAGTATGAAATGAAAAGGTTATTGATTTGACTAATACTGATTCACCCCCTCGCGCCCCTCTTGGTATTATTTCCAACAACATTATCCATCATCATGTTCCTCTATCACTTGACAGATTCCCCGAGCAATATTTTGAAAGGATCTTTTTCTCCCTCATATTTATTTTCTCCCACCATGGGAGGTTGTCAGGGTTTGTGAGGCTAGTCTTGCCAATGTTCAACCAATTTGAGCCCTAACTCCTTATACCCTGACCTCCTTGGGGACATGGAAAGAAAAATAGAGAAAGAGAAGACTGCTCTCATACCACTGATCTGGATTTATGCAAGAATGCATCGAATATAGATATAGACATAGAGATTCAATAGAAATAAATATTCATTTCCTTAATATCAAAGAACTAAAAGATTCTTACAAGTAGAAAGGAAATAAACTAGCTTAGCCAATGGTAACTTATCTCTGAGAAGCGATGTGTTGGTTACATGCCTCTGAACTATATTAAAATGAGGGTCAAGGGAATTTTTACTATTGAACAATAAGGAGAAACCATAAACGACAAAAAACCTAACCCTAGGATCTGGAACACCAAGTGTTTTTGGGTCCCATTGGGGTTAGTTGGGTAGCCAACTTCCCGGGGTTGTAACTTTGTCATATGATCTCCATTCATCATGTAAGATACCTTGTTAGAAATATCTATCAAAGTACTACAAGATTTACAATAAGCCCATGCCTATGGATTTAGTCCTACAACGGACCTCAAAACAAATTGGTTTAGGGGGTCAAAACAACTCTAGAAGTTTTAGACCCAAAAAATGCTAAAAATAGTAAATTGTTCAATAGTCAAGGAAACTGATGAAACCGACTGGAGGTCTAGGTGGAATGGGTGGGTGGCCACCAATATCAACTTGGACCAAAGTATTTGATGTTTAATCTTCAATCCCATAAATTATTTATTAAGATAATTCCCTTTTGAATTTAATATAAGTTTTCTAAGTGCTTTGCACTTGCACATAAAATGACTACATCTCATAAGTTTACAAACTCCTGGGTTGATAATCTAATGTCCTCAATTTAATCGATTAAATTTATCAATTATACATGAAACACCAATCCATTTACAATGTACTAGAATACTACTATTGCTCTTTAACAAAAACTATAAAACAATGAAGAAACCACCATACGCCACAAACATACTAAAAGAAGAAATTGTGCACCTAAATTTTTTAATAATAGTTGCAAAAATTAAAACAAAATAATTTTCAAGGGAAGTTCCCCTTGTAAACCCCCACTACACCTTGTGCAATATATAACACCTCGTTATAGTGATGTAAAGAATATAACGTATACTGAAGATTCCATGCATTGTATATGGATATTTGAGTTTATAATTTTTTGTATATAATCATTTATTTTTTAGAGTTTTCTTAGCACACAACTCTACATAGGAAGGGCTCATGTTGAGATGTATGTCATACATTAGTTTAGCATGGTAGTTGTGGTTGATTTATGTTTTAATTTCTATCTATCTTTTTTTGTATTTTGTCGTTAACAATTATCAATTTCTATAGATTGCCATTGCTACTTAATGATTGTTATAAGTTACCTTTGTTTCTTTGTATTTGAACACATTCTTTGTATAGAAATTTGATTGCTACATAATAGTTTACGATTCAATGTGAATGCACAATTGACTTTTGAATTTCTTGCTTTATTATAGATTGAACCAATTTCATTATATTATTGAATTGGATTCCATGGTAATGTTTGGAATACATATATAATTGAGTTTAGGAATCTCTCCCTTTTGCAGTTATTTTCTATGATACCTAATATGTATATAAGCCTTAGTTTTACATTTAGATGATTTGGATTATTATGTATCTTGTTAGAAATAATATGGTATATATAAAAGTTATCTCATTGTCAATATGATGATTATTCATGTATCAAGAATGTGTAACTATAACATCCATGCCCATGGATAGGAGAATTTGCTTATCTTTAATATAGCTATAATAGATATGTGTAGCTCTATTGGTCGTAACCCTTTTAAGATGCACTTAGTATTCTAGCCATTACTATTAATTGATATATTTCTACCTATTTTAGCTTTATCTATCTCCCGTTGCAAGATGCTTCAGAGGATGTAGAAGCCTCCTAGAGACAACCCACGAGTTGAAGGAAAGGGTTAGTGCCTAGGGCATTCTAAAGGAGTGCTTTTAAATATTCTCTAAGGCTTTCTGGTGCACTCCATATGCCGCATAATTTGAAGTAAGATAATTCACATATTCGTTCAATAGCCCTTCACCAAGGTAGACTCAAGTAGACACACAAATATATATACATATGGGTCGATATGAATGAAGGAGGAATACCCTAATTTTGGTGGCTGACACACAACAGAATGAAGCTTAATATTAACATTGTAGTAGAAATGAAGAGGAGGAAAGAAACAAATGAATTCGATGCAAAGGGATGGATAAAACACAAGATCCTAAGCAACAAGTTCCAGGATAAGTATGGAAGAATGAGGATGTGAAAATGTAGAAATAGTGGAGCGAAATTTAAGGTTTCTAGCTCTATACCTCGTTGACAATTTTTTTCATCAAATAGCATTAGTAAATATTTTCTCACGCGGGTACTTTAAGATATAAAATAACACAAGTAAATATGTCATTTACATAGGTACTGTTCAATGCTAATTCACAACATACATACAAACATAAGCGAGAGTGAAACTGACAGCTTTATTATGCAATTTCAGAGGAGGGAAAACATACATGAAATGATTTATGGAAGGGAAAACATATTGTACATTAACCTTCTTGGAATAAAAAAAAAATATTAATTAATATTTGAATATAGAGTCAAAATCCTCAGTCCATCATAGTTAACAATTGTATAAACTTGAGCACCTCATGAACAGGCAAATTGAACCAAAAGAGGAACCGTTTTCTCTACAAACATAGCCCATAAATTGTAAAAGCTGAATTTAGGCCTCTAGAATTCGGAATTTGGGAACCTTTCTAAAGAGTTTCTTCCCTCTTTTGATATGGATAAACCAACCAAAATAACTTACAAAATATCTTCTAATTCCCCAACTGTCTCAACATGCGAATGTCCTAATGATTCCCAAACAAATTTGATTCTTTTCTTTAAAATGTAAAATTGAACAAAATATGAAAAATAAAGGTGTCATGATGGACACTAAAAAATTTCTCCATGTTGATTCCTTTTATCGCCTCTGATCAGGTTGCGTCTCTGCCACAGTGTTCCTCCACAGTTACCATACAGTTCCAATCCAAGTGGATGTTGGTGGTTACCTGCCTATTCCACTTGGACACCCATGACTATCTCTTTCCACTTTTCAATTTCCTTAATTGTAGCATATTTTACTATATTTGGCAGTTTTTCGAGTCGTGGACTTCTAGAGTCGTTTTGAGGCCCTAAACGATATTTTTGGGGAAAATCGAGGAAAACATGTGTCTTTAACCATGTTTTCCACTCAATATTTGTAATCCTCATATAGATATTTTTAACAAGGCATTTTGCACGTCAAACAAAGATCGTTTGCCAATGTCATGACCCCAGGAAGTTGATGTACCAGTTTTCCCAAATGGGCCCATAGTTTTGGCACTTCATCTCCTAGGGTTATGTTTTTGGATGGTTACAGTTTTCCATCGTTTGTCAATAATAAATAGGCCTTCGAGCCTCATTGTAACATAGTTCATAGGCATGTAGCCACCACATATCTTCTCATAGATAAGCTACCGTCACCTGATATAGTCTTATTTCCATTTTGTTTAGCATATTTTAGTATTTGATATTAATGAAGTGAAGTATTATTTCTATTTCATCTCTATATTTATGGCTATAACTGCAATTTGTTACTTTCTTTTTTAATTTTGAATTAGTCATGTGAGAGCAGTATGCTCTTTCTCTATTTTTCTTTGCATGTCCCAACGAAGTCAGGATATAAGATGTTAGGGCTCAAACTAGTCGAAACTTTGCAAGACCAGCCTCTCAAATCTCAATCACCTCCCATGGAAGAAGAGAAAAAAGATAAGGGGGTAGGAGATCTTTTCAAAGTATTGCTTGAAGAAGCCCTTGAGCGACAGTGGAACGCAATGATATACAATGTTTCCCATATCCTTCAATGGCTACCCAAAGGCGACACATCTCCTTTCAGTAGCAAGTATGGAAGCACCACACTCTTTCAGGTACAAGTTAACTTTGACATCCCCATATTTGAAGGTCAAATAGATGTAGATGTTGTAGATAAATGGTTAAACCTTCTAAAAGGATATGCTTATGTTCACGATATACTCATCTAGGAAAATATTAATTTTTCACTTCTCAAATTTGCCGCCCACATCAAGGAATAGTGGGAAACCTACTATGAGAAGAAAGACAAAAGTACACCCTCATTATTTTTAACCACACCCACTTGGAATTTGTTCTGAGATTCCATCAAGGATAAATACTATCCTCTCGAGAGCTATGAGGATAAATACATAAAGTGGACAACACTGCTGCAGGAAAGGGACCGACACATACCAAATTTTACCAATATTTTTCATACCCTTCTCGCAAAGTTTGGTATCAAGGATTCTGAGCGGCTTTTGGTACTCAAGTACCACGACTATCTACATAGGTACTTCTAGGATGAGATGGAGTTTTTGGACATCTCCTTGCTTGGCATGGTGTATTGATATGTTGTCAAGATTGAGCAGAAGTTTAAACATAAAAGGTGAGACTTTGGATCTACAAATCTGAAGTAAGGGAAAGGCACCCCCAAACTATAGAGAAAAGGACATAGCCAAGGCGGGGCAACCTAAGATAACCTATCGAAGCCACAAGAAAATAACAACACCAAGAAGGAAAATAAGGACACATGAAAGTGGTGTGAGTTCCATAAGATCTCCACTCATAACAAGAGTGAGTGTTGGGCCAAGCAATCACTAGTGGCCAAGCTAAATACTTCTAAATTAGACTCATGTTCTGACTCTGAGTCTGTACCTAACAAGGGGAATGAAAAAGGGAATAAGATCATTGATGCAGAGCTGAGTGCCCTTGTGGCCACTACCAAGATCCAAAATATTGATTCTGAAGATGGAGAGGAGGGGGAATTCCTATTCCACTCAGAACTATGGGTGAAGGGTTCTCTAATGTAGTTCATTATCGATAGCAGGAGCCAAAATAACCTCATTTCAGTAGAGGTTGTGAAGTGGATAGGCATACTGTCTACAAAAAATCTACACCCATACACCAATGGGTAGCTTCACCAAGAACTAGATATTTGCATCAACCAGTAGTGTCACCTTCCCTACAACATCAAGCCCTTCATGGATGAGGTACTATGTGATGTTTCTCCTCTTGAAGTTTGTGATCTATTATTAGGACAACCATACTTGTGGAATTTCCATGTTGTATATGAGTTTAGACCTCGCTCTCTTATTATTTCTTTGGGTAATAAGTTACACAGGATATCGAAGGTAGCCCCGCCTACCATCATCTCTTTGATCTCTACTAATCAATGTAGTAAGATCATCTCCTAGACTGGGAAATTTGTTTTATTTCTAATTCAATCTCAAAGTAAGGGGAAGATCATAGCCACATCCATGGCCCCTAAGAAGGGTTCATCCATGTAGTAGAAGCAGGTGGATACAGTCATGGAAGAATACAGGGACATCTTCTCCTCACCCACAGGGGTACCATTGTAGTGTCAGGTGAATCATTCAATCGACTTGACTCCTAGAGCACCTCTACCCAATGGGTTGATATATCATCACTCCATTCTAGAAAATGAAGAGATCAAGCAGAAAATCCAGGAATTGCTGCAAAAAGGGCACAGCCGATGAATTTCCTCACCTCATGGGAGCCCGACTATACTTTTACGAAAGAAGGATGGGACTCGAAGGCTTTGCATTGATTATTAGACACTAAAAAAAATCTCTGCCAGGAACAAGTATCCAATCCCACAGATTGATGACCTTTTGGACCAACTCATGGGGCTCAAGTATTTCATCAAGATCGATATGAAGTTTGTCTATCACCAAGTTTCAATAGAGCCCACTGATGTATGGAAGACTTCCCTCAAATCCAAGGAAGGCCTTTTTGAATGGTTGTTTATACCCTTTGAGTTGACAAATTTCCCTAAAAATTTTATGAGGCTAATGGATGACATCTTGTGGCCCTTCACCAACTCCTTCGTGGTTGTTTAGTTCGATGACTTCCTCATCTTCATCAAGAGTTGGGAAGAACACTTGCAACACATTCGGCAGGTCCTTCAAATCCTTTAGTAGCACAAATTGTGTGCCAACTTGGAGAAATGCACCTTTAGCATGAGCTAGGTCCAATATCCGAGTTACATCATAAATGAGTGTGGCATGCATGTAGATCTGAGTAAGATCCAATTCATTTAGAATTGGCTAGCCCTGACCACTCTAATGGAGCTTCATATCTTTTTGGGCCTTGCAAATTTTTATCCGAAGTCTGTGTTGGGATTCTCCCATATCACTTGGCATTTGAGTCAGACTACTAAGGGCAGGTTGAAAACAAAGTTTTCCTGGTCTGAGTCCCAATAGAAGGAATTTGTTGAGTTGAAGAACCATCTATACTCTACAATAGTACTCACACTGTTAGACCTGCAACAACCATTTGAAATCAAGAAAGACACCTTAGAATATGTTATTGGTGCAGTCCTCACCCAGCACAGTGATCTATGCCTGGGTGTGACAAAGGACCCTTCCAAGACCTTTTACTTTCATGATGTGTTAGATGAATTTTTAAAAGAAACATAAATGAATACATGTGCATGTTTTGAAGAAGAGGAACATGAAATTCGTCAACACATGAAAACATAAGCCATTAATAACATAGTTTGTCTAGGAGGGACTATGTCTCAAGGCCCCAGTGTCAAGATGGTGCAAGTCACTGCATTAAGTGTTGTCAATAGTGATGATGTACATAAGAGGTGATGTCGCTATCATACAAGGAAAATTCCCTCATACAGGAGTGGTTCCAAGAGATGTTCTACTACAGGAACTCTCAGTCAAAAATGACTCCTATCGGTATGACATAAACTCATGCATGATGAGCATCCCACTGACATGGCATAAAAGGGATCTCAATGGAAACATGCATGACGACAACATGAGTATCCCATCAACATACAACAAAGGAATCTCAAAACGTAACATGACGAATCATGAGAACAAGTACATCACACAGATGATTCCGCATCACATCAAGTGAGAATCATGAAAACGAGTAAGAAACAAGATCCCACATCAAGCATCAATAGGGACATGTGCAACACAATGCATAACAAAATAAGTACATGAATACACTGCATATACCTCACAAACAAGGGCCATCTGAAAAAGCAGATGTCAAACTGTTGAAGTTGTTCGTGCCATCGATCTGACGACATTAATTGCATGGAAATGGTTGCTCGCACATGAATGTTGACACCTACATTCCACTTAGAAAAGTGGCTGAAAAATAGAATGAGAAAATGGAAAATCTGAATGCACCATCAGATTTGTGGCGTCGAATAGTGCAAAATTGACTGTCAAATTTCTAAATTCTGAGAAAATGAGAATCTAGGACTTGAGGCATCTTTTAGATTCCCCTAGATTCCTCAAAGATTCCCTCCTCTGGGTACTCTACAAATCTTTTGCTTAGATCAGAAAACTAACTGTGCCATCAGGTTTGTGTCACCGAGAGGTGTAAGATCGACATAAATTGTGTCCAATTTGGACACTGCGAAAATTTCACCCTCTTGGAAATTTCACTCAATCATGGTTATGTCTGCATAAAAAAATTAAAAAACAATATTCTGCCTCATTTTCCGTGCCCGCTCTTTGTTCGTCCATCTTCCTAGGCACACTACGCAAATCAATGTTTATATTAAATTCCAGGCGAATTAACCCATGTGGGGTTGGTTGGCGAAATGGTAAAGTTAGGCATTAGTTGAGGAGGGGCCGGGTGGTCAAACCCCGCCCCTCTCATTTTAACACATTATTGTGTCAAGAAACAAATCCGCATATGTTTTGGGGCATCGTGTCTGCATTGGGCGGCTTGCCCCCATAACCTCAACATTTTTTTGGGTGCATTACTGTTTAGTTTAATATATAAATGGGGTGTTGGTTTTGTATATTCACCGTGGGGCTACCACGTGGGTGGGGATGGCTAACCCACCAACCATGGGCCCACCACCCTCCTTATATATATATATTATATATATATATATATATTATATATATATATTATATATACAGATATATATATATCCTATATTATATATACAGATTATATTATATATATATATATATATATATATATATATATATATATTAATATATATATATATATATATATAATATATATATATTAAAGTTTAATACTAATGATCCTTTTATTCGAAATTTTTAAAATTTGACCGAAGGAGTCAATTTAAACGGGCCACAAATTTGCCTTGAATCTGGCTCAGGTTGGCCGGAATCTGGTAGCCAGATTTTGTCCAAATTGCAGCCTCCTTAAGCCTACCGAGTCAACAAAAGTCAATCAAAACTTTGACTACCTCTATCTTCCTCATCCGGACTCGGATTGATGAACCGTTCACATAGATGCGATCAGGACAACGAGGTCTACGCTTTGATCATGGTTTGAAATCATTCTGATCACTTTTATTTTTGAGCGTTCATAATCCCTCTTTGTTTTGCGTGTGTCCTTGGAGCCATCTGGATCAATCCTCCCCGCTGAGGAGCTTTTCGTCCTCCAAAAGCATGACAAATAATGTAGAACTTCTTTGTACCTTGTTTGTATCACAAGCATCCTGAAAGGTCTCGCTTCCATCTCCTTCACCTTTGTTCTTCGAAGCCTTAAGCGATGAGCCGACACCTGCAACCTCTACAACTTGTAGTACATTGTTTTGCAAATTACGTGCTAAATTCACATGAACAACTAATGACCCAAGCATCCCACACTTGCCACAAGTTTATAACACATACTGAGTGGTCAAGTTTACATCAAAATCGACACAATACCCCAGCTACGAAAACAAGGCCACGTACCATTCTTGCTTCAACAAGTGATGGAAAACGCATCATCACTGCAACACATGATATACAATAATAAGGCCAAACACTATTTTTTCTCTAACAAGTGATGGAAACATGACATCACTTTCATAATTTATCATGCAACACAAAACAAGACCAAACATCATTGTTGTTTAACAAGTGATGGAAAACACATCATCATTTTTACATTTTAAAATGCAACAAATGATTTACAAAAGTACGGCCATGAAATGATAACATATCTAGAAACCATTTTTCACTTATCAAGGTGAATGGGTCACCTTATTGTGGTGATTTTTCTTGTTGAACAATCGTTTCACCTAGTTCATGCACTGACACTTTGTCTTTAAGGCATTGCTCTGGATGGAGCCTCCAACAAGTGGCTCTTTGATGGCCACTTCTATCACAATGACCGCAATAGGTTTTTGTTATGAAACCAGCTGAAGAAAAAGATAGAAAAGATAGATCAACACCTTAAAATTCAGCCTCTTCGAGGGGGAAACCTCCTTTACATTACATAAATGAATAATTCTTGGATGATACAAATGAAAAGACCTCCTTTCTATATATAGGAGT
>APFE030432793.1:65406-90920 GCA_000404065.3 Pinus taeda | reverse complement strand
ATCAATAGTCATATTATCCTCCTTGTCAAGCCTTATACCTCTGCTCTCCATGTCAAACTTCAAAAAGAGATAAAGTCACTAAAACTCATGTTTATCTCTGGGTACGCAGGTTCTCTCTACCTTGCCTGCGTGTATGCATCCCAAACTCATTGTACCTGCGTACTTTTACGCTCTGTAAGTCAAGGGATGGGTGCGTACTCCTGTAAAGGTCAAAAGGCGCGAGTTTCATCTTAAAAAAGTTACTTGTGGTCACTTCTAGAGCTTTTTAGAAGAGTGTTTGACGTGTATTGAGCGCCTCCAGATGGTTCATGCATCCCTATGATAGAGGAACTTATCCCATCAAGAGAGGAGCTACCCCATCCAAAAGAGGGAGTATCCCATTTTTGTTGGAACTGAATAACTTCCTCTAGAACACTATAAATATAGGAATTGGGCCAAGGGAGGGAAGGTTGAAAGCTGAACATTCCAAAGGGTAGATGCTGCTGGAATTAGGACTTCCATTGTAAGCTTGTGAGGAGAGATTACCATCCTTTCTTGTTTCATTTGGAAGTGGGTGAGCTTGTCAAAATAGAGGAAAACTCTTGCTGGACCCTGGGAGGAACTTGCACAACACCAAGGCTCAGGTTGTAATGGTTTCTTTTTTGTTTCCTTAATACAAATAAGTCCATTCTTCTCAATGATTTGTTGTTAATGATTTGTTTCATATACTCCTTGGTCTATATGTTGAATATGCTTTGTTTTATGGAATATTCAGGTGTTATGTAATCGTTTGATTGTTAGTGTATGAAGGTTTCAAAGTGAAGGAGGAGCTCATCTGGATCAACGAAGCTAGGCTGCTACAACGAGCGTTGGACCTAAGGTAAGATCGAAAAACACTTGGTTTCTCATAAGATAATGTATATTTAGAGAAGGATTACTCTTACTTGTTTTGTTTGTCACCAGAGACTCTTAGACTCCTAGGGAGGTTAGTTTTGTCAGAAAAAATAACTCTTTCCGCATGACAAATGACATTATGAAAACACAAAGTTCGGATGTCTTCAACCCTTTTGTGCTTAGCTCCTTATTTCTTATACCCCATAGAACCACTACATGTCACCATCGATATAACATTTATGGGTTTCAGTATCATATCCTTCATCTATCATAACTTTATTTAAAATAAAAATTACGAAATCGTAACACTCTGATGCTCTTAACCCCTCTTCTCATAACTCTCTTATCACAATTCCACCACAAAAATGAGTGTCCTAACCAAAGGCTTAGCATTGAGGGGCTATGATATTGAAGCCTTCTTTATCGTAACTCTTTTAAAATAAATGTTATGAAATTTTAACCTTCTAGTGTCTCCCAGCTCCTCTTGTTTATCCCCTTTTTATTTTTTCTCCATGGGACCGAGTGTGGTGACTAGAGGCTTGGTGCTTGGGTGCTTAAGGCTTCAGTCTCCTATTAGGGGCCTATATCCCTTGTAATAGTGATATTCTCTTGTTTCTTTGGAATGCTTGTGACGAAGCTCCACAACATATTGAATACCCTTCACCATTGGAACTTTTCCAAATTAGAATTTACCAGGAGTTGTAATATTTTGCATCCCCGATATCGCCCATAGCACTCAGGTGACAAATCTCCTTTTGGCTCTGGGTTTTGTAGATATCTCATTAGCATGTGTCAGTCTGCATCGGAAGCCCTCTTCAATGGAAATTTCCAATTTAAGAATTAACTTTGAAGTTACGATATGTCACACTTCCTCTAAGCTCATAACTCTTGTTGTTCAGCCCCAGCTCTGCGCCTTTGGTTCTCTGGAGCTTGTGTGACCAACTACCACTTGATTTTAGACCTCCTTCCATAATAGGCTCTTCCATTAAAAATTTTTATGGCCTTTCCCTTCAAAATTCTTTATAATGTTTGTGTCTTTGGCCTTAGTTCGAGACCTTTGTTCTACTGAATCTTCATGACCAACTACCACTGAATTTCATAGCTCCTTCCATCAGAAGATTTTCAAATGTTAATTAAAATAGAGTTACGATGGCCTCCTCCTCTTAAATTCATACCTTTGAAGTTACATCATGAATAATTCCTCGTCTCCACGTGGAACCTCCTAGGTAGTAACATGTGTCACCTAGATTTGTCCCTTTGGGTCCTCTAAAATGCTGAAACGCCTACCACATGTCCTTGTCCCACCATGTCATGCTGACAAAACCTTCCCTATTAGCTTCTCAGAACCAACTACCTCCTGCCAAGTGTCTTCCTCAAAGGAGAGAGAAAGGGTCCATGGGGTCCTTGGTTTTGTGACAATTTCCTTTGCATTTCCCCTTCTCAGAAACCTCGAGGCTTTTCAAATAATTTCAATTGTTGAGTTACAAAACTCTAAGGCTCTAAAATCACTCTGATTTGATGTCTACCCTTCCAATATTAGGCCCCAATATATCTTCCTTTCGATTTCCTACTCGAAAATTCCATTTCAGGTCTATCTTTGAATAGATCGTCGAGGTATCTTGGCCTCTGACGTCTAATAACCTGAATTTCCAATGTTACTTTCCTTTCAGTCCTTCCGATATCAACCCCCAATGTTATGATATTTTGATATGATCTACTCTGAGGCCTGAAATTTCGATATCGGGTTCTGATATGATTGGCTCTCGAATTTAGGTTCTACCCTTTTCATTTTGGCCTCCAATATTTCGGTACTTCCCCTTGAATTTATGCTCCAAAATTTCAACACTTTCTTTTTCGACTCTCCTTTGAATTTTGGCTCTCAAAATTTTGGGTCTCCCATCTAATATTGTCCTCTGAAATTTCAGTCTCATTTTATGGATTTATGACTTCAACTCTCAATTTTGATTTTCCTTTGAAGTACCAAGACTACACATATCCTCCATTGTATTAAGGATAAAAATAGAACCACCTGAAAAATATGTAAGGTGGTATGAAAGGTGACAATATTGGCTCCAATTGGGGGTAGTGCCTTGCTGGCAAGGTGTTGAGAACCTGTAGACTAGTAACCTTTACCATTGGGCATGGATTCTAAAACATATTGAACCTACAAAACCAAAAAATCTCCCTAGAACTTTTATTTGCAGGGAGTCCTCCCCTCATAATACTTTAAATGAAGAACTAAAACTTCTAAAAACCACAAATTAAACACTCACATGGTGAGCCTGTTTATGTAAAACTCCTACTTATGCATAGGGCTCAATTCACTCAATTGAAGTCAACCTTCCAATGATACCATCTTAACATTTGAGTACTGGACCTTTTCCCATCATTCTCTAGAAATTCAAGTTACAACTCAAATAGGCATGTACCACATAAAATATTTGGACAAAAAAAATGATATGTGCCCCTAAACTGATATTTGATGATCAACTCTTTTAATCTCCTCCACGAAACTTCTAATAAGGCTTCGTATTGACGTATTCTATTGCGGGCCAAAGAAAGATGTCATGTAGTTGGCTACTCGATCATACAACTGATGAGGAAAATTTATAGTTTTCTCCCTTTCTTGAATAGTTTCTTGACATGAATCTTTCTGCGACGGGAAGCCATAGACACAATTTGGATCTACAACTTTGGGCTCCTCTTCAAGAATTTGTTTCTAGTACTCTTCTCCCCACTTGTTGGTAAGAAAATACCTTTGAAATTCTACAAGAATCTCATCCTCCTCTAAATCATCTGAATCATAGATCAAAGAATCTTTAAAGATTTTAATACTAGCTTCTTGAACTTGTTCTCCATTTGAAGGATGTGAATCATAAAATGGAGCCTCCTTGTTAAGCTCATGGTGGGCCTCATTTTTTTCTAATCTTCCCATGACTGAGACTGTTGTGTTTCTACATTGCTCAACTCCCTAGTCATACAAACCATAAGGAGAATCATCAAATTTAGCAAAATAAGATCTATGAGGGTTTTTTTGTAGCTTTATAATGTCTCCTTCTTCCCTTTCTTGATTGTTGGGTAGTTCTCCTTGATGAAAGTATATCATTTCTCGCAGTTGATCCCCACAAATATTTTTAGTAGCATCATTAATCTCATAAATATTTTCAACACTAAAATGTACATAGCAATCTTCAAACAGACCACCCAGTCGATATAATCTTTTGTATAAGTGATTAAATGCTATATGAAAGCTATTTAAGGATGATATATTTCCATGAGGTATTGTTTCATACCAAACTCTAGCATATTGATCTAAAGAGTACATGAACAAATTCATTTTGACATCTTCAAGAGAAATACCATGTTGTTTCATGCATTCATCCAAGTCCTTGAGGTGTTGGTTTGGGCTTCTATTTGTGCTTCCACTGAAACTAGGAAAATAGGTAGACTATTCGTGATATGGAGAAACATGATGGGGATAATTGATAATAAAAGAAAATTCTGGTGTGGCAAATTTGTTGGCCATGAATTTGGGAAGGGCCATTTTGAAAACCCCTTTAGGTAAGTGATATTAAGGTCAAATTTAGGGGAAGTTTTATGTTGTTTAGCATCAGAGCGAGTATGAGGCCCCTCGAGATCTAGGATGACGAAATAAAGATAAAGATAGTGGAGTCACCAGGATGAGAGATCTCGACCCCACACTTCCCTTGCTCACCTAATAGAGGGAATGTAAAAAATTATTGTACCTAGGGAAAAATATTATGATTTTTTCCTCAACAATGGTGCTAGAAGATGTTGTAGATTTATCTATCTCACATTGGAAGATGCTTCAGAAGAGGAAAACCATACATGAAATGATATATAGAAGGGAAAACATACTGCACATTACTCCACTTGGAATCAACAAAACTACTTCATTAATCTTTGAAGATAGATTCCAAATCCTCGGTCCATCATAGTTAAAATTTGTATAAGCTTTAGTACCTCATGAACAAACAAATTAAACCAAAAGTGGAACCACTTTCTCTACAAATAGAGCTAAAAAATCGTAAAAGTAGACTTTGGGCCTCTAGAATGTAGAATTTGGGAACCTTTATAAAGAATTTATTCGCTCTTTTTATAGGGAGAACCCAAGAAAAACAACTTAAAAAATATCTTCTAATACCCCAACTATCTGAACTACTAGTTGTCTCGGTGTGTGAATGTCCTAATGATTCTGAAACAGATCTGATTCTTCTCTTTAAAATGAAAAAATAAACAAAATATGAAAAATGAAGGTGTCATGATAGACACTGAAAAATATCTCTATGTTGATTCCTCTGATCGCCTCTAATCAGGCCATGTCTTTCCCATGATTCTCCTCCATGGTTACCAACCCATTTTCCTATCATTTTCTCCCCTTAACAACTTGAATCCTCACTCTTGGAGTTGTTGGTGATTTCATCTAATGGCACTGGGAAGTGCTCTACAACACAGTTTTTGACTTCTCCATCCTTTACTACTTCCTTGTTACACTATCATAGACCAATCTATCATGTATGTAGATTTTCTTGTAGATTCACAAGCTCATGCGATTTACTAAAGCACAGGACAAGAATCTACTTCTACTTTCAACTAGTGAAAGCCAATAAATCAATGAAAACACTATGAACAAGAAGAAGACAATTAAATTGCACATAACACAATACTTTTTCTTGGGGAAAGAAATTACTCAAAACCCCGCCTATCTGTATTGCATTACATCAAAAGTATGTGTGAGGATACAAAGCTTGTTCTCATTAGAACAATTCTGCACAAGGATGCTCAACATTGTGCCTCACAAGCACAGTATTAACCAACACTTAGCCAATTTCCACTACCTTCCAGGCCCCTATTTCCTTGTGCAATTCCTAGTATGAATAGCCCATATTTAAAGGGAATTAATGCTTCCAAAACTGAGCAATCCTAATTAGGTCCTATTCCAGATTGCATGCATGATATTTACATCTCAGTAAATCATATAATTGGTAGTACACTATCCCTACACTCTAGTCTCAACTGAGTCTTTCTCAGAACTGACATGCATGAGTTTCCAATGAGTGAATCTTTATTTATCTGTAGTAGCACCTGTGGATGCACCAATGCACTAACTCACTACTAATCCTCTACTAGTTCAACAAACAATTAGAACTAGTTTAACTGACTATAACTCACTAAAATCAGTTATCTAATTACAAGTCAATCTAAACTCATACTGGACCCCTAAAATTTAGGGGGAACACTTACATGACTTCCAAAAGACTTCTCAACACTCCCTCTCAGCAAGAAAGGGATTATCTGCTACCCCGATCCTGTTTTTATGAAACTTGAATTTACATCTTGATGATGCCTTTGTCAAAATTTCAACATCTTGCTCCTCCATGGGAATTTACTCTAACAACATGGTCCACCTCAGTACATAATCTCTAAGATGATGATATCAGATATCAATGTGCTTGGAACTATCATGAAAAATTGGATTTTCATAGAGTTTGATACAACTCTTATTTGTTGACCAAATAGACCAACCATGATCTTTGTCATCTAGATGGCCTCACATGCTACCTTACTTGCAGCCATGTACTTTGCCTCTACTGAACTTAGTGTAACCAATATCTATTCCTGACGTACCAGGAAACTGTCGCTAACCCAATATTAAAAATCCCTCCTAATGTTCTTTTCAAGTCGGATGGACGCCCTGCCACCCAATCTTCATCTGTGAAGCCTTGAAGCTTCATTCCCTCTATCCGTTTGTACAATAATCCATATTGAGTAGTGCCCTTGAGGTATCTCAATACATTCTTTATTGCCTTCCAATATAGCTTGGTAGGCCTAACCATTGCTTGACTCAGTTGGTTAACTGCATAGCATAAATTCGATCATGTGTTGACCAAGTACATGAGTGAACCCACAATTTGCATGTAAATAGTATATTCCATTACCTCTCTCGAAGTAGGATCCTCCTTCCCCCAGTTACCATCTAGAGGAGTTTCCATAGGCTTGCAGCTCTTAATGTGGAACACCCTAAGTATCTCGTTGACATACTTTCCTTGAGAGACAAACAACTTCCCATCACCCTACCATACTTCCATGCCTAGAAAGTACTGCATGAGCCCCAATTCCTTCATCTCAAACTCACTTGTAAGGTCCTCCTTGCAAGATTTGATGAGTTGATCATCACCTGTCAATATGAGATCATCAACATAAAGTACAATGATCAACAATTTACCTTCCAACACTATCTGGTATAGGTTCACATCCACTTCACTCTTCGTGAAGCCCAACCCTGTGAAGTAGCTATCTATCCTGGTCTAGCAAGCATGAGGTGCTTTCTTCAGCCCATACAACTCTCTCTTGAGCTGACACACATGTGACTTGTGGTGAAAGGTTTCAAAACCTTTAGGTTGCTCTATGTACACCTCTTCCTCAATCGTTCCATTAAGGAAGGTTGTCTTTACATCCATTTGATGTATCTTCCTCCCCATCTGTGATGACAATTCCAATATAGATCTAATCGACGAGTACCTTGAAATAGGAGAAAAGGTCTCATCATAGTCAATCCCCTCTACTTGTGAAGAGCCAGTTGCCACAAATCTGGCCTATGCTTATCCACATTACCATCTGTAGATTTCTTTACCTTGTAAAGCCAACTTGAGCTCACCATGAAATTATCCTGGAGTCTCAAGACCACATCCCAAACATTGTTACAAACTATGGAGTCATACTCCTCCACCATGGAATCAACCCAAACTGGCTACTAAACTACTTCCTCAAAGGAAGATGGCTTTATCACAACAAGAGCCATGTATCCAATGTATCCAATTTATCTGTCAGGTGATATCCTCTATTTGTGCTATGATGTGGGTGCTCCTACATTCTCTCTAGAATTTGACAACAATCTATCTGCGTCTCTGGTGTGCTTTCTCCCATATCTAGAAGACTCTGCCTAAGTGGTCTCCACTTGTGGATCCTCTGCATCTGGTTGCTCCACATCAATCTAAGTCTCCTCAACCTTAGGAGTTAAAACATCCTCAACAACATGTAGCTGAAGCTCCTTGTATCTAATGTACTTGTCAGGTGACCTCCTCTATTTGTGCTATGATGTGGGTGCTCCCACATTCTCTCTAGCATTTGATAACAGTCTATTTGCCTCTCTAGTGTGCTTTCTCCCATATCTAGAAGACTTTACCACAGTGGATGTCTCCACTTGTGGATCCTCTGCATGTGGCAGCTCCACATCAATCTGAGTCTCCTCAACCTTAGGAGCTAAAACCTCCTCAATGGCATGTAGTTGAAGCTCCCTCTCAAGTGAAACTCATGTGGCTTTCTCCTCATTGAATTTTACATCCCTCTGAAACACTGCCATCCTCCTAGATGGAAAGTACTCCCGATAGTTGTGAGGTGTATGAGTTTAACCCACAAATATCCCCAAATCTGTTATCTGATCAAGCTTCTTTTATGCATCTTTGGTCACATGGCAATATACCAATGACCCAAAAATCTTGAAGTGACCAACATCTAGCATATTATCGAAATAAGCCTCCCTTAGTGTCTTCATCCCAAGAATCTAATGGGGGTATGGTTTTTAACATAAACCATTGTGTTACATGCCTCAGGCCACAAGTGTAGTCGAAGACCCTAATCATGCAACATTGCCCTCGATACCCCTACTATGCTTATGTTCTTCCTCTTGACCACCCAATTCTGCTAAGGGTTATGGGCCTTCGTCAACTCTTGTTTAATCCCTTCCATTGCATAGAAGTTCTTAAAATATTTTGAGACATCTTCATCACCATTATTACTCTGTAGAGATTTAACCTTCTTCCCCAAATCTTTCTCCACCAATTCTTTAAACTAATAACCATTATCATTTCGTAGAGATTTAACCTTCCTGCCTGAATCCTTCTCCACCAATTCTTTAAACTCACAAAACTTTGTGAAGGTTCGATCCTTTTTCTGCATGAAAAATATCTAATATTTTCGAGAAAATTCATTAACAAATATAGCATAATACTTGTGTTTGGCCATGGATGTTGTCAAGAATGGTTAACACACATCTAAATGGACTTGCTCCAGAATAGCCTCTTCTTGACTATCTATGTAATGAAAGTTAGACTTGGTGTATTTACCCAAAGTACACCCCTTTCATGTATCAACTTTGTCTAGTGTACCTTTAGGAAAACCGGTGGAGATATGTTGCATGATCTTCAATGCCCCATGATGCAAGTGACCCAATTACCTATGCCACAACTCGCCAACGTCTCGACTCTGTACCATATCTGCTTTCATGCTCAAAGGAGCATAATCCTCTACCTCCAGCTTATAGAGATTCTTCTCCCGAACCCCTATATTCTTTACTTTACCCGTGGATAGGTGTTGAAGGAACACCTTTCCTTTTGAGAAGATTACATCATAGCCTCTATCCTCAAGCATGACAACGGATAACAAGTTCTTCTTCAACTAAGGCACATACATAACATTCTTCAATATGAGTGGATCCCCATGCTCCCTCTAAAAAGTAACTATGCCCAATCTAGTAGGACTATCCCTCTTATCATCACCCATTTCGATATGCATCTATAGATCTTTCTCCTCCAAGTCACTAAATAAATCCTTGTCACCAGCAATGTGGAATGAAGCTCCAATGTCTAAGTACCATACCCTTCCCATCATTAATGAAACCATGCATGCAATGAGGGGAGAGTCCAATTCGAATTGAGATGCCAAAGCCTCACCCCCACTCCTCTCAAGGACTTCTTCTTAGACTTCTTGAGTGGAAAATTTGTAGCAAAATGGCCTAGCTCGTGACAATGAAAACACTTAAATTTTGTCATGTCTTTCTTCTTACCTCCATGTCAAGAATCTGATTTGGAATGGGAAGCTTTACCTTTCCTCTCCTTCCCCTTAATCACTAAGGCATAGTTCTTTTCATCATCAACCATTGATGAAGAGCCATCCCTAGTGTTCCTCCTGATCTCCTCCTACATCAAATCCAATCATAGTCCTTCCCAATCTGGAAGCTTCTCTCAACCATCGACAAAGTCCTGATAACTATGCCAACTCTTTGGGAGTCCTAGTAGAACAAGACTTAGCATATCATCCTTAGCAACCATGATTCCAACACTTCCAATCTCATCCCGACATTGAGTGAACTTGGTCAAGTGTTTTGGAATAGCCTCGCCTTTATCCATTTTGACTTTTCACAATTTAGTGCCAATATCCTTTGGTCACTGTTGTTCTAATAGAAGTTTGTTAACGCTTTCCACATAGCGTACGAAGTTTCCTTTCCATGGAGACTCGAGAAAATGTGGTCTCAAACTCCATTAAGGATTATCTGCCTCACCTTCACCACATCTTCCATTCAACTAAATTTTGTCCATCTGATGTCGTTGGCTTTGGTATGTCTCGATCAATGAATTCCTTGAATCCATTATCCTCCAGCAAAGCCTCCATTCTATCTATCTAGGATATATAATTCAAGCTACCTTCCAATGCATACTCAAGCCACAAACCATAGAATGCCATTTGTCGATCTTGAAGTGTGTATTGCAAATTCAAATTTCACCTCTAACTCAAAACTCAACATTCCTAAATCTCCTCTAGTATATTGAATTCATCTCTGATACCATGTAGATTTTCCTCTAGATTCACATGCTCATGCAATCTACTAAAGCACAGGACAACAATCTACTTCTACTTTCAACCAGTGGAAGCCAATAGATCGATGAAAATAATATGAACAAGAAGAAGACAATTCAATGGCGCATAACACAATAAGTTTTCCTAGGGAAAGCCACTGCTCAAAACCCCACCTATCTGTATTGCATTAAATCAGAAATATGAGTGAAGATACAAAGCTTGTTCTCACTAGAGGAATTTTGCATAAGTATGCTCAAATCTCTACCTCACAAGCCCTCTATTAGCCAAGACTTAGCCAATTCCCACTACCTTCCAAGCCCCTATTCCCTTGTGGAATTCCTAGGATGAATAACCCATATTTAAAGGGAATTCATGCTTCCAAAACTAAGCAATCCTAATTAGGTCCTCTTCCTGATTGCATGCATGGTATTTACAACTCAGTAAATCATACAACTGATAGTACCTTGTCCCTTCACTCTCATCTCAACTGGATCTTTCTCAGAATTGACATGCATGAGTTTCCAATGAGTGAATCTCTAGTTATCTTGAGTAGCACTTGTCGATGCACCAGTGCACTAATTAACTGCTAATCCTCTACAAGTTTAACATACAGTTAGAACTAGTTTAACTAACTATAACTCAGTAAACTAAGTTATCTAATTACAACTCAATCTAAACTCATATTGGACCCCTAAAATTTAGGGAGAACACTTACATGACTTCCAAAATACTTCCAACTTGAAATTCCTAAGTTAAGTAAGTTAATTAAACTTAATTAACTATTTACAAGTTGCTATAAGAATATAATTTGATTTTAATTCTCAGTTTAAGTTCGAGGACAAATTTAAAGTAGAATTTCTTGTTACCATTTCTCAACACTGTAACATTACCATAGTGCCACTTTGGAGTCACAACTCATCATAATCTTATTTAAAAAGACATTATGAAAATAAAAACTTCTGATGACTTCAACCATTTTGTGCTTAGCTCCTTATTTCTTATACACCATAGAACCACTACCTTCAGCCACCGTTATAACTTTTAGGGTTTATAGTATCACAGGCTTTGTCTATCATAAATTTATTTAAAATAAACATTACAAAATTGTAACGTTCTGATACTCTTAGCCCCTTTTCTCTTAGCCCTCTTATCACAATTCTACCACAAAACCGAGTATCATGACCAAAGGCACTGAGTGGTTGTGATATCAAAGCCTTTCTCTATCGTAACTCTTTTAAAATAAACGTTACAAAATTGTAACATTGTGATGCCTTCCAATTCCGCTTGTTTACCCCGTTTCTATTTTTCCTCCATGGGACTAGGTGCAGTGACCAGAGGCTTGGTGCTTAGGTTCTTAAATCTTCAGTCTCCTCTTAGGGGCCTATCTCCTTTTGTAATTTTTCTCTTCCCTTGGTTCTTTTGAATGCTCACGACCAAGTGCCACCACATATCAAATCCCCTTCACCATCAGAACTTTTCCAAATTAGAATTTATTAGGAGTTATGATATTTCGCATCCCTGATTTGCCACATACCACTTAGGTAGTAAATCTTCCTTTAGCTCTGGGTTATGTGGATCTCTCATGATTGTGTGTCAATCTGCATTGAAAGCCCTCTTCAGTGAAATTTTCTGAATAAGAATTAACATTGAAGTTACGATATTTCGCTCTTCCAATGAACTCATAACTCCTAGTGTTTGACCCCAGCTCTGCGCATTTGGTTCTCTAGAGATTGCGTGACCAACTGACACTTTATTTCAGAGCTCCTTCCAATGGAATCTCTTCCAATAAAATTTCTAATGGCCTTTTCCTCTGAAATTATTTATAATGTTTGAGTGCTTGGTCTTGGTCTGAGCCCTTGCTTCTACTGAGTTTTCATGACCAACTTCGACTTGATTTCGGAGCTCCTTCCATCGAAATATTTTCAAATGCTAATTACGATGGCCTCATCCTTTGAAATACAGACCTTTGAAGTGACATCATGTTGACATCCTCATCTCGACATGGCACCTCCTGGTAGTGACACGTGTCACCTATATTTATCTGTTTGGGTCCTTGAAAATGTTGAAACCACTTGTCATGTGTCCTTGTCCCACCACATCATGCTAACGTAATATTCCCTGTCAGTTTCTTAGAACTAAATATCTCCTACCAGGTGTCCTCATTGGAGTAAAGAGAAAGGGTCCAATGGGTCCTTGGCTTTGTGACATTTTCCTTTGCATTATTTTCTTCTCGATAACCTCATAGCTTTTCAAAAAATTTTAATTATTAAGGAGTTACAAACATCTGAGGTTCTAAATCATTAGCTCTGAGGTCTAGCCTTATGATATGGAGCCCCAGTATAACTTCCTTCTAATTGCCTGCTCTGACATTTCATTTTGGATCTGTCTTTGAATAGAATGTCGAGGTACCTAGGCCTATGACCTCTGATAACCTGAAGTTATGATATGAATTTCCTTCCAACCTTTCTGATATCAACCCCCAATATTCTAATATTACTATATGCTCTACTTTGAGGTCTGACATTCCAATATCGGGTTTCGATATGACTGATTCCCAAATTTTAGTTCTCCCCTTTTCATTTCGGCCTCGAATATTTGGGCACTTCCCCTTGAATTTCACCTCCAAAATTTTGGCACTTTATTTTTTAACTCTCCTCTAAATTTCTAATGCCAAAATTTCTGGTCTCCCATCTAATATCGACCTCCAAGATTTCGGCCCTCTTTGTGATTTTGGCCTCCAAAATTTAGGTCTCCTTTTATGGCTTTGGAACTTAGGCTCTCCATTTTGATTTCCCTTTTAACCACCAAGACTACTCCTATCCTCTATTATATTGGAAATAAAAGTAGAACCATTTGACACAAATTTAAGGTGGTAAGACAAGTTACAACACTACCCATTTTATCGACACAAGAAGAATCCTCCCATCCTTCGGTTGACGATAATAAGGTAGCTAAATTTTTTGAAGGGATATAAAACATCACATAATAGCTTTATGACTTTTGGTGGAAATTCAATGCTAAGTACAAGAAATTTCATAATCAAAACTAAGTTTTGCACAAAGTTTTATATGGGGTATAAGGTATGCTTGCATTTGCTAAAATAACACATAATAGAAAATTGTTAGAAGCTTCACCTATTCTATTATGGATCTTATACCATCACCAAGATTTTGGGTGAGAATGATTTTGAATTAAATATTGGTCACTTCCTTGGTCTACACCTTGTATTTCATTTGGAGTTTATTTGACCATATTTTCCACCTCTCTTGGACACCATAAAAGTTGCTCTAAAATTGACTCCTATATAACTCAATATGGACTCCATTTAATAAGTATAAATGATCAAGTCATGAAACTCAAGATGAAGGGAATTCACTAGTAGAGCATCCAACTCTAGGAGGCCATCAAAGTAAGGAAACTTCTTCCCTAAGTAAAATGGATTGCCAATAATTAGATTTAGCAAAAGATTTATCATCTGATGGAGGAACACTTCCCAAATTTTCATTGAATTTTTTGGGTATTTTCCTTGGATTCTTGGTAGTTGATGTAGGCTAGACAATCCTTGGTGGAGTTGCCTACAAAACTCATAGAATATGGATTAAACTTGTTAGTTATCCAACAAATTAAATAAATAGGGATTTTTTTGCAGAATTCATGGATCCAAAAACTTGATATACTAGTTAGCCTTATTGGGGCCTGCATCAATTTTACCACATAATTTTCTAAGGTTAGGGTCTTAGACATTTAGGGGCTTTATATCATAGGGCATCATAGTTTATGTTTTTAATGATTTTTCGCATCTTTTGATGGTTTATCATGAACGGGAATAGCCATCACATCTCCTTTTAGAAATAGGACACTACTATTCTACCTAGTTTGTATTTCCCTATATTTTATAATGCTTTTCTATTTCATTTATTAATAGAGTTTTGGTTTTCATTGTATTATTCTTCTCTCTGCAATATCTTTGTGTTTCTCTCCCTTACTTCTTTATCTACATAATAAAAATCAACTTCTTTCATAATCAAATTACTTACTGAGCTCTACTAACTATATTAAGAGACTTAATATTTAAAGTATCATTATAGAAAGAATTTTTTTAGTTTAGGATTGTTTCTTTATTTCAAAATCCTAATTAAGTTTATTTTGAGTCTATTTAATTAGCATTATTCTCCTTATTTATCTAAGGTTCATATTTTGAATGTTCTTTGACATCTCAAATCCTACTAATATTCATATTCTTAATTATCTTCCTCAAATTCTCTAATTCTATGTTCCTAAATATTTTTTGGGTCTCTTCACTTCATGGTGGAATCCTTTTAATGTATGTCCTAGTATAGCCACCTAACCACCATTCATAGGCCTTCCTTTAGGTCACTTCTTCTCGTGAGCTCCATTTATAGTAATAAACTTCATTGAAATACCCTTTACTCTAATTTCAATTGAAAAATAATTTAACACCGGAATACATATGAAAAGGAGAAAACTCACAAAACTAAATATATATTTTGTTATAATTAGTACAAGCCTTGGTAATGAAAATTAATAGAAAAGAAAATTAAAATTGAGCTTCTTATCTTAGAGTGCTACAACCACATATGTGTTCTTATTAATGAAATCCATAGAATAAATGTCGACTAATATGAAATAGACCATGATAATAAAATGGAACAATAAGATAAGGAAACGTTATTTATGTGGTGGGTGATTTCCACATGTTTAAAAGGGACAATATAGTGTTACAAGACTTGGTTGCACCCTCTAAAGGGAATCACATGACACTTGTGGAGATGAATGCAATCATGGTTTCTTAGGTGAAGGTTAATTGTAATAGTAACGAAAAATGTAATTTTGATAATGAATATGAAGCCTAGTCACATTCACAATGATAAAGGATGATCATGTTTTAAGTGACAATGTTGATTGTGCTTGAGAGAGAAGGTTGAGTGAATTTGTAGAGGTGAACTTAAGCTTGCAGATATAGACAAAATGTGCTTCTCACTCATGCTGATGAAAATCACAAAATGAGGACATGAAAGTTGATTGATATCATGGAGATGAATGTGATTGTACTCATAGAAATGAAGGTAATCATCCTCTCTAAGGGGAATACAAACAAACAAAACGTTGAATAGATGTGTTATGTTCTTTCCATGAATAGCCCCACGATTTATACATTGCGTTAACCGCAATGAGGGGGACATAAGGGGGGTTGTCGCCCCCCTATTGAAGGGTTTGTAGGGCCTACACAGGGTCCATGGCAACAACCCAAGTTTTTTTTTTGTACGGATCCAATAATAGTTGGGCAGACCTAAGGATGGGGTACGAACCCAAAGAAGGTGGGCGTACCTATCGATGGTTTTGTACATTTCGTTTTCACATGGTTTTGGGCATGATGGTTTTCTGTCCATGGTATTTTGTGGATATAGTAAAGGGAACTACAATTATGCTCTAATTCAATAGATTGGGGTTTATGAATGTGTCAACATGTATATATATGTATTATAACATTGAAAAGAATAAAATGAAAAATCAATACGATAGTCTCAGTTTTGGGATCTAGGGGAAAAACTTTGTGTATATTTTTATTATGTTCTCCCTATTATATATTGTTCTATTATAAGAATTTGTTTGCAGGTAATTTATGTATAAGGTTAAAACCTACAAGATGAAAGGTGTAGAAATGTGCAAGGCCAAACATTGTTGTAATTGAATAGTTCCAAAGGGAGTTTTGAGAGCCCTAACTCAACTGATAAGTTTCCCTTCATTAAACGAAAAGAGGATGTTTTGTGGTTGCTTCGCAAGTGAAGGAATAATATATTTAGGCTTAGAGTTTCCTATTGATTCTTGAAAATGTATTGAATGACTTCTCAAAGATAGCAAGAAAAATTAAAAAAAAACAACAAATGAAATGAAATGGCTTTGAGCTCAATAACTCATTCTTATTCCAAATGGAGATAGAAAGCTAAGGCAGATGAAGGAAAAGGTGTAGTATATTGGAATTTCATGCACAATATTTTTTCATCACCAAATCCTCCCCTCTATTAAAAGAATCAATATAGCACATCCAAAACTATTCTACAAGGATAAATATTTGTGTTAAATATTCCTTAAAGAAATTTTGTATATAACCTTTTTTGTTGTTGTTTATATTTCCACAACTAGATATCAAAAGCACCCTTCCTACTATAAAAATCATCTAAAGATCCATTTCTGGTGGATGCGTAATGTGATACCTATGAGTCATTAATGAAAAGAACTAACAAGAAAGCAATAGACAAGTGAGAAGAGTTAATAAAGATAAAACATTATTCAAATAATAAGGATGAAACTAACTTCCTACATTTGCATGTGAATGTATTGCTTTAGAAAATATAGAATGTGACTGTCTAAACTCTGTCTATGCAATTCAGTCTCTAAATCCTTAATGTTAAGATAGACACAATACAAAACATGTATCTCCATAAGAATGTTAGTAGTCAAACTTCCCTTTTGATAAGAATGTTAGTGATAAAATTCTTTCATGTTCTTTAATTCTTGACCTATATGATCAACCTTCCATCCTCAATGATCCCCCTACCGACCTTTTATTTAATGTCACTCCATCTAGAGTTAATTAATTTAGTTGAGGGAAGTATATAATTATTAGTGAGTATATTGAGAGGTGAATTTAATAGTAAGTATGAAAAAGATGTGTAATTTATTTCATATTTAACTTAGAGTTGACAATGTGTCTCTTTTAAAATAAAAATAAAATATTTGTTAAATAAAGAAGAAAATTGTTAGCTATAATAAAAAATAAAAATGAATATACATATTTGGTTTATTGTTGATATTACAACCCAACTTGAAGTAGGTGTAATTCCTTCCATGCTTAAGATAAAGATAATACAAGGTATTAAAACAAAATATGAATAGCAAAAGAATATTTCACCATTACTCATAAACCAAATAAATTGATGTGGCTATAAAATACCATAATTTTATATAAGGTTCTAGAGAGAAAGAAAGTAAAAAAGAGAACTTATATTTTCACTTTCAAGTGTGAGAAAAATGTATAATTCTATTAAATTTTAAAAAGATTTCAATACAAAATTCTTAAAAATATATTTCAATGTCCATTTCCATGTAAACTAATATATTTTAATAACAACTTATATATATATATACTCACCTTAAATAAATAATTTTATGTGATTTTGATATGCATAAAGAGGTGAGGTAACTAAATGTTAGAAAATTTGAATGTACTTCCTAATAAGATAGAGATGTGCAATCATTAAAGTCTTAATTTGAAAGTGATAACTAACATTTAAAGCATATTAATAACAAAAAAAATTCCAATGTAGACCATAAATAAAATATTTCAATGTTAACTATGTATAATAATAATAATAATAATAATAATATATTCTTAACATTGAAAACTAGTCAAATACAGAATTGGTGTATGTAACCTTTTCATAGCTATTTGACTACTAAAGTCTGTGAAGGTGTACATACTCTACACTATACTTCTCTAGATTTTAACCTATGCTACCCCTCTCTTGCTACTAGGTGTATATTCTTAGCCAATAGTTTCACTAAAGTTGTAAAACAATTGAAAATAAAAAACTTAAGACAAAACATTTCAAGAAGTACTATTCTAAGATTTGTCCCTTCGCAAATATAATTTTTGATCAATCTTATCCAAAATCCAATAAAGATTTGTTGTACACAAGTTTAACTTGTGTACCTTACATAATCAAATCAAATTGTTGAAAGGGATTTCCAAAATTTAAATTCCACTTATACATCCATAATGCAATTTAGACCATCAAAGATTTGTATCCATTTAGACATTAAACAAATACAATTTAAGCAATAAAAAATTCTACACCTCAAAAAATTTAAAAATTTAATCTCTCGAAATTCTTCCCTAATTAAAATATGAGTACATTGATGTAATATCTATTCCACGACCATAATCTCTTCCCACCCATCCGAGTTCGTTTTCCTCATATACCAGTAGAGACAAAGGCATCCCACTTGCTAACCATTTAACCGTGAAGGCTTTGGTGTGTGTTTTTAAAATTGTAGGGCCCGCCAAATTAAACGACATTTTCCTTGTTCACGAGATTCTCGTCGACGATGAATGGTTCCAAGGAAAAAACGTCGCTTTCTCAAACAGTGGACATTGAAGCCCGTCGATGTGAGTCCTTTTCAATTACTAGTTCGACTTTTATACATACGATACCATTTTTGGATCATTTGGACAACGATGTTTCGCACCCAACAACTGCTCCTCTCTCTCTCACTATGCTTTCTTTGTGCCTTCATGTGTTCTCACCCGTTTGTTGTTTTGTGCCTTAATGCCTATCTCGTTTTCTACGTTATGAAGTCTATTTTAAAAGACACAGCTGAAAGGAAAGATTTGCGCCGAAGCTCTTCTTATAACGTTGATGGATCACAGAAGCCTCAATTCTACAATTATCTTCCACCCTCTTCATTTTTCCTGATGAAATTCATCATAAAAGACAAAGTTGAACGGAAAGATTCTCTTCTACCCAATTGAAAACCAATCAGTATTTATATTTATATATTTTCCATTTCTCATATATATATATATGAAGTGTTTACATTTAGGAAACTAAAAACAAAGGCTCCTCACATTCTCTTCTTTTGGCCTTCTCAAATAAAATACAAATGGTAAAAAATTATTGTAATTAAGTAAAACAAATTTAATTGCGGAGGTTTATATATGATTGATGAAAGGTTTATATATATGATTGATGAAAGGAAAAGTTAAAATTTTATAAAAAAAATTATTTAAGTTTTCAAATTTTTTAAATGAAAGATGTTATTGATTATTAGGTTAAAATAGAGGTTTATCCGAATGGAATAACCTTTAAAAATTTATAAGTTTTTTTATTTGAATGTATTTTAATGGATGGTGTTATTTAATATATATATACTAAATATATATATTAAAGAAATTTCTATAAATATTACATTTTTTTTTGGAAAAGTTTTATAAAAATTTCCTTTTCGGTTTTTTAAATAAAAAAGAATATTAATGAGAAATCATTGTTGTGATTAGGAGTGAAATTTCATTATCTATATATAATATATAAAATAGTGGTTATATGTAACTATAATATGAAACAGAATTTTTTATTCAGTTTATTTATGGAACTCTTTTATTATTGGTCATTATTTTATATATATATGACTATATTATGAAATAGTGGTTATATATAATGGAGTCATTTATTAAGGCGGAGGAATTGCCCGGAGGGTCAAAAGTAGTCGGAATCTGGGCAAAAAAAATTTAAAAAATTTGGTAGAGGCAGTGTTTGAATCGTGTTTTTGATGGTGGAAATGGATTCAGAACCATAAAAAATGACTAGGACACCTAACGTTTTGAAGTTTAACAACTATAACTTGGATTTACAAAAATCCTTGCCAGATTTTCTCTAAAGATAACTGGAATTCCCATAATTTTCCAGCCAACTCCTCCACCTCGTTAGACTATGCGATATATAACTATAATATGAAACAAAACTCTTTATTATTAGTCATTAAATGTATTTACATAACTCTTTCTTATCGGTTATTAGTTAAAAAAAGATTGTTTTCATTTTAGTTTTTCAACTTTTATTTAATAATATGACATGTGAAAATTTTAATAATATAATGCTAATATTTTAAATACTAAAATTTCCATATTAAATATAAAAGTGATTAATAGATTTACAATAATATAAAAACATTAAAATTATAGCCATATATAATTTTTAAAAATAAAATAAAAGTCTATATAATATTTAATTTATTTTTTATTTGATAAAAATCACATTATTCAAATATTAATATTACTATTTAATATTCAAATATATCTCTAAAAGTTTAGAATAAATCATGATTGAAAAAAGTGTATTTTTCATTATTATTTATGAACCGAGTTAAATATTGTTTTATATGATGTTATCAATGTTTTTTTAATTTTTTGTTAAATTATTATAAATCTTTATCTTTTAAGACTATTTTACATTTTATAGTTAATAATTTTGAATTTGTAATAGAAATATTAAAGTGTTTATAATTTATTTTATTTTAAAAATAAAATGAAGATAAAGTTTTTTAATATAAACTTTATATATTTTACTACTTGAATTTTCTGCAATGTTATTAAACAAATGATCATTCATATATGAAATTAAATGTTGGAGCATTTCATATTTACAAAATAGTATTATGTTTAATACCTAAACCATTAAATATTTTATAATTTATTTTTTATTTATATTTTATATTTATATGAGCTTTTATTTATTATTCTATATAGTTTTATTACTAGCAATTGCACCAGATATTGAAAAACAAACACAATAAGGTAGAAATTTGAGAAGAATCGTAGCATATAAAAAATCACCGAAAATTAAAACTATCAATTACATCAAAAAGTGTAAAGAGAGGCTGAATTGTTGAATTGCAAAATTTGTACTTTGATTTGAAATAATAATTCTTGTATTACATCTAGGTTGTTTAGTGTGTTTGCGTTAACTTGGTAATACACATTTAAAACAATAATTTAAATATAGAGAAGATGAAACTTGTCTAAGATATAATTTACTACTTATTCTATCAATGAGAGATTAAAACCATTGTGAAGAAATATTAATGTTCTAGAATGGGCAATTTCTACTAAGAGGAAATAATAGCTACAAATTACTTTTTCCTCATTTTAAACATTCTATGTCTTTTGAAGAAGGGAATTTAATAAAAAAAATTGTCATATTCAAAATACATGTTGTATTCTTATTCTCATCTGTATTCCCTATTACTGATGGTTATCTCATTTAGGAAATTATCTGTAATTGTTGTAAATTAAGGTAATGTATCAACTCAAAGGATGAAAAATTAGAAGAATCCTACTATTGTTGTATATTGATTGCTTCAATAGCAGGTTTTGGATGATATTGTTTGCTTACAAGTTGCCATAGGTTCTTTCATAGTGCATACCATTCTACATATGCATTTGTGGAGTAACTCAAAAACAATTCATTGCCCCATATTCATGGAGTACATATCAAACATGCCTTGATGTTTTTCTTAGTAATGAGAAATGAGATCTTCTTCTCATCTAGAATATAAGATGCGACAACTAATCAAAGGACGGTTCTTATATTGCGAGCAATGAAAATTTTTATAATTCTACATCATCTAATGGACTTGCAATGCATGAAACTTTTGTATGAATTCTTTAGTATGATATTCAAATATAAATTTGTGCAATAACTTTTGTGGTCAACCAAATCATTGTTATTGCATGAATTTGATAAAAAGCTTGCAATAGTGACAACTTATAATATAAATGTTATCATATATATGTTTGTTTTTAAATTAAAGAAATGTATTAAATATTAGATTTGTGTATTAATTTAGTTCTTTATTATCATTTTAAGAAGGGAAATAATTATTACTTTATCAAATTAGTTTGTTTTATTATTATTTTTTTTTTTTTGGATTTTTTGTAATGATAAAAGTACATAATTTGCTTAGTATAAAATAATACAAAATTTAAAATATATAATCTATGAAAATTGATTTAAATTATACAATTTATGAAATGGACGAGTCATTTTTATGTTAGACTAATATATTCTTCATAGAAAATAAGTAAAATATGTAAATTAAAATTGCCATATATTAATATATATAATATATTATATAATAATTTGTGTTTATAAATATTGATGTTGCAGCATTAAAATTATTTTGTGATATATAGAGTGTTAAATATAGATTTCAAAAAATGTATTTTAATTTATTGATAATATATTATGATGAAGCATAAATTAAATTAAATTTGATAAAATATATTTTATTAAATTAATTTATATTAAAATGTTTTAATAATTAAGTAATACATAATTAGATTTTCAATTTGGCTTTACACTATATTTAGTTTGTAATAAAAGTCATATACTCTAGAAAATTTTTAATTAATATAAATTGAATGAAAGAATATATACTTAATAAATTATTTATCTTACATTAATTGTTATTATACATAAAAAATAAAATAAATAATCTCTTTAAAACTCTTTTTAAAACTAATTTAATATAGAGAAAAATATATTAAACATTACTGAAAAATACACCATCTATCAACTCCCAATATCTTAATATATCATACCATAACTAAATATTATTTATTTGAAAAAAATTGCTAAACTAATAGTGCCTCCCTTATATTATAAGAGTCGTTTTTTTCCATATATTTTGAAAACTTTTCAGCGTCGGTAAGTTATAAATTTCAACTTGAAGCTTTCCATTTTGTAAATTATAACTCGTTTTTAAGTTTCATTTCGATAGAGGTGTTAGGCTATTAGCCTAATGAATCCCATGAATACTTATGATTATAACTGTATTCTTTAATAATTTTAGAAACATAATCAATGACGAATATATTTTAACTTACCTCCTCCGAGTATATATATATATATCTTTAAATGTAAAGAATATATGATAAATATGTAAGGCATATATGAAACCCAAGTCAACCAAACTATGGCCTAAGAAATAAAATGGCAATGGATTTTGAAATCATTTGAGCGGGAAAATTAACACACCAATCAAATATATAAAATCATATCCCAAAATATTCTAATGAATAAATACACCGAACTCTCAAATTGAGGACGGTATTAATGTGTAACAAACCCCAAATAATTGGGATATGTCATATTGGTAAAACTTGTAAAAATAACTTTAATACATGACAAATAACCATAAGATCAAGAGCAAACTGGTATTAATAGTGTAATACACCACATACAACCTAGATCTATTAAGCAACATACTATATAATAATAAGCTTGTGATGCAGGAGCATTTGGTCGACAGGGTGAAGACCGAGAGAGGGCGAACACAATTTCTAAAGAAGATTGGGACAAATGAATAGTTCGTTAAATGGACAGCAAGCCTGTCAGAGTTCTTATGTTTTTTTTTTGGTTTCTTTCATGGTCAACTACAGCATTAAACTTTGTTAACTTAATTTCTGTTTATTTTATTTTAAATGTTGTAACAGGTCTTAGTTAGAGTTGTTAGAAGTAGATTAATGTCAATAAGCGATGTAAATAGCAAACCCTTATGGTACAAAGGAGACAAAGTAAACAAACGAATAGTCAAGTAAAGCAAGTCTATAGTAACTGCCAGGCAAACTGTAATGGAATAACTACCAGCAGTTATCTAACTGCTTGAAACTATTGTATAAAAGGACAAACAAAATAACCCAGAAGGGTTCAACAGCGAAGCATTTGAAATGAGAATAAGAGAAATACATTCAATTTCCTTCATCTAAATTCAGTGCACAAATAAACAAACGATTACAATATTTATGTCCTCTGTAACAGAATTTGCATATCTATTACTGTACATTCAATTCATTTCAGGCAAACACAATAACAGTGTTTTACGAACCCCAAGAGTCTAATGACTAGCCAAGACCGAGAGTGAGCACAAGGCGGGACGAAGCAAACAATACCAAAGAATGCAACAGACCACAAGTCGAAACCGGGTAAGCACCAAAACCAATTTTAAATATGTTTACATGCCACTTTATATTACATTGTAAGCCTACAGAATTCAAAGTTACATCAAAAGAACTGTGCAACGAGGGTTCGACGAATCGAGCCACCAAAGAAAAGTTCACAGAAACCCTCCAAGTTACGGCTACGGGTTGGAACTAACTCAAACGTTCAGACTCGACAGCTATACAATACACAGACAACAGATGAAAGTAACTACAACCAAGACGAAGAGCCACGGTAAGAAAGTGGAGTAAGAACAGAGCTACCCGGGAAGTATCGACATTAACCCTTGCGAAGTCACGGAACCAGTCACCTGCGTACACAACATAAGGTTTAGGTTAGGGTTTGTAACTAAACACTACCCTCGCACCAGGAAACGATATCACGAAACTGTAAAGAAAGCAAAACCCTATGTATGGCTGAAGGGAGAGACCATACCTGAAGTGAGCCGAACCCATAAGCTCGCAGAAACGAAGTATTAACCCTGACCACAGAGGGGCTGCAGAACATTAGTTCTAGCACAAACAGAAAATAAAGAAGTATAGCAAGAAACAAAGAAATACCTGAGTTACAGAGCCGAGCGCCGGAGAAGAACCAGGTTGAGAAGCCGTCAAACTACGCCTTTGTCAACTGAGCAGACCAGATATCCTTCACTACCAGCATTCACCACGAATTGACAAAAATGACGAGAAAAAACAGTATGTATAAGAGTAAAAACCAGTAATGCTCGCACAGTCACAAAAACGCGTTGAATGCATAGTGGAGAAACCACAACTCACCAATAAGGCCTGAAGCGAATACACCGACGGTTTGACAGAGTTAAACAACATTGTTTTCCCATAATACCAGCGGAGCTCAACAGGGTTTCCCCACAGGCAGAGAAGTCTGAGGCGGAGCCAAACCAAAGCGAGACCACAGAGAACAAAGTGACGGGGTGAAAATGACCAAATAGGCGCGAACCGGCAGTGAAAAGGGAGTTAAGTGAATTAGGGTTTGGTAACTTCGAGGAGGACAGGTGTCGTGAGCAGAGACAAGGCAAAGTACCATGGGTTGATTAATAATCACCTACCAAAATCAATTGCAATCACACCATATCCGCATCAAAGTATTAGTGTAGGTCCACGTAGGTTGGGCTAGCGCGGGACCACGTAGGCTGGCCTCATCAATTAGTATCAAAGCAGTTTTATATATATATATATATAGAGGAAGATGGCAGAAGGGCAAGCGCCAAGACGAGGATGTGGAAGAGGTGCACGTAGGGGAGAAAATGAAGGATTGAGGGAACAGATTAGAGTTCTTACAGCTCGCTTGGAAGCAGTGGAAGCGGGTAGGCGAAGAGACCCGGAACTGGGAGATGACAGTGAGGAAGAAGCGGTAGCTGCTACAGACGGGTCTGATGAAGAAGCT
>APFE030432793.1:0-51587 GCA_000404065.3 Pinus taeda | reverse complement strand
AGGCCCACAATTTGGTGTTTCATCTTCTAGGGTTAGGTTTTGGAATGTGAAGGGTTTTCCATTGTTTCTCAACAATAAAGAGGCCTTTGATCCTCATTGTAATACAGTTCGGAACAGTTCAGAGGCATGTAGCTGTCATATCTCTTCTCAGAGATAAGCTACTATCGCCCTAGCTAGTTTATTTCCATTTCTGGTTGTAAGCATATTTCAGTATTTTCCATTAATGAAATGAAGTATTATTTCCACTGCATCTTTGTGTATATGGTTATCTCTGTATTTTGTTGCATTCCTATTTAAATCTGGATCAATAATAGGTGACAACATTAATGTGATGTGTAGGTGTAATGTAAGATGTAAAAAAATTGTAAATTAAAAGTAATATAGAGCCTAGTATGAGAGATTTTGTAGTGTCCGCAAAAAGTTAAATGTAATAAAATAATAAAATTCAATTTGTTATAAGTTAAGATCAATTTTACCTTATAAATTGAAATAATGATTGTGTAATCATATTTAAATTTAATTAATAAGCACATAAAAAGTTTAATGCCTACAATAAACATACAATATAACAATATTTTTAACCATGGATATTTACGCCCACTTTATCATAGATATTTTTAACTTGTAAATAAGCTTTGTTGCAATATTATGGGCCAATAGCATGGCTCATCAATACTACATGCCAAAAAAAACCATCTCTCATTTCGCAATCAAAATATTTTTTAAATATTTTATTTGAATTTAATTTTATCACGTTTTCTAATTAAATCTGAAAGAAAAAATATTATAATACTTTTAATATATATGTAAACCCCTTATAACATTAAAATATATAAGGTATAAATAGTAGTTATAAATTAAGGTCATTTTTACCATGCCAGCCTAGATCCATGTTAACCCTAGATCTATATCAGGCACCGAGAGGGATCATATCTCTCGAGTTGCAAACCTCTTTTTTGAGTGTCAACCATAAAAGGGATCATATCTCTCAAGTTTCAAACCTATTTTTTTGAGAGAAAAACCTAAGGAAAGGTTTGCACCTCGAGAGGTTTGATACCTCTCATTGCTTGATAGATCTGTTGTTAAGATGGATCTAGGTTGGTTTCATTCATGTGCGGTCATACACAATGTGTTGAACACCTAATTATTTTGATCATTTTAAATATGCTAAATATGTCTATATTAATTTGGTCAATTTAATTTTAAATTTCGCTAGTTACCTAATTTTGTTGAGATGAGGGAGACTATTAGTAATTGAATAATGAAATGAAAATTTTGAGTGCAAAGTCTTAATGTAATAATAGATATATAGATAGATATAGAGAGAGTGTGGATGTTTGGGGGCTGAGATAAAGGGATAAAGAAGGAGAGATAATGGGTGATAGAGATATAGATGGAGGGGGTAGAGATGTGTTTATACTGAAATCAATGCATCTAGTGCAAACAATCAAATAGGATTATAAATCAAAATTGACACTGAAATCAATGTATCTAGGCCAATTAATTAAATAGGATTAGAAATCAATATCTACATTGAAACCAATGCATCCAGTGTAAGAAATGAAATAGGAGTAGAAATCAACATCTACACTGAAATCAATGCATCTAGTGTAAGGTATTAAATAGGATTAGAAATCAATAGCTACACTGAAATCAATGCATATAGTGCAAGTGATCAAATAGAATTAGAAATCAAAAACTACATTGAAATGAATACATATATTTTAGTGAAAAACAAAAATATTCATGACTTTCTCGATCTAACTTCTATGTCTATATTTGTCTTTGTGCATATCTTTCTTCTTCCCTCTCTCTCCACCTTCCATTATGTGTCTATATCCCTCCCTCTCTCCTCTCTCCCCCCTCTCTCTCTCTACATCTCCTTCCCTTTCTCTATGTTTCTCTTCTTCCCTTTCTGTCCCTACCATATATATCTATACCTCCCTCCATCTCTCCTTATTTATCTTTCTATCTCATCCCCCTAAACACATGTCACGTTGATCCGGATTTACACAGGAACACAACAAATTATAGAGATAAGCATAAATACAGAGATGCAGCAGAAATAATACTTCGTTTCATTAATGTAAAATACTAAAATATGCTTACAAACAAAAATGGAAATAAACTAGCTCGGGTGATGGTAACTTATCTCTTAGAGACACATGGAGGCTACATGCCTCTGAATTGTCTTACAATGAGGCTCGAGTGCCTATTTATTGTTAAGAAACAATGGAAAGCCCTAAACATCCAAAAACCTAACCCTATGAGAGGAAACACCAAAGCATGTGCCCTATTTGGGTAAATTGGTACATCAAATTCCTAGGGTCGTAACTTTGGCATATAATTTCTGTTTGATGCGCACAATACCTTGTTAAAAAGATCTTTTTGAGGACTACAATGTTTGAGTGAGCAACATCGATCCATGGACTCATATTGATCCCAATTTATATAAATAAATAAAAAATGTCGTTTAGGGCCTCAAAACGATGCCCGAAATTCAGGACCCGAAAAATGACTAAAAATAGTAAACTGTGCTACAATTAAGGAAACTAAAAAATTGAAAGAAATAATTGTGGAGGTCCACATGGAATTAGCGGGTGGCCACCAATATCCACCTGGATCACACACTCTCTTGCTTTCTCTTTCTCTCCATATCTAACTCTCATCCTCCCTCCTTCCCTCTCTTTGTCTCTCTCTTCTTCCCTCTTTCCCCCTCCATATATATCTATATATCCCTCTATCTCTCCTTCTTTATCTCTTTATATCAGCCCACAAACATACTCTGTGTGTGTATGTGTGTGTGTGTGTGTGTGTATCCCACTCTCTCTCTATCTCAACCCCCAAACCAAACACACTCTCTCTCTCCATATTTATCTATCTATCTCTCTTGGCCTCTCCCCCCCCCCCCGCCCCCCTCTCTCTCTCCATATCTATATATCTTCCTCCTTACCTCTCTTTACCTCTCTCTTTTTCCCTCTCTTCCCCCTCCATCTATATCTCTATCTCTCCTTGTCTCTCATTGTCACCCCCAAAACACACACACACTCTCTTCATACTTATCTATCTCTCCCTCCCTCCCTTTTCCTCTCCATCTCGCTCTTCCCCTTGTCTCCCTCTCTCTCTTCCCTATTGTTATCCTCTCTCCCTCACCATCTCTTCTTGGCATTCCCTCACTGTCTCCACCTTTCTCTCTCTATGTCTTTATTCCCCTTCCAACTCCACCTCTCTCTCCCCATCTCTTTCCCCTCTCTCTCTACCTTCCTCTCCCCCACCTTGCTCTTTATCCCCCGCTCCCCCCCAATAGCACTCTCTTTCCTCTATCATTGTTAGTCACTTTGCTTTCTCTTTTCACTTGGATCATTGATTAAGATGTATCTATCCTAGTTCTTTATAAGGTTATTTATATTATATAAATTTCATGTATGTATATATAAAGGAATTCTCGTTTTAATTTATTAAATTCTCAATTTAATCTCCATAGGAATATTTTTAGTAGTCTTGAGGAAGGAGGGTTTAGATATACCTCAAAAGTAATTATAACCTTTTTTTCTTTTAGATATAATTAAAAAATGTTATAAAATTAAATTAAAATAATGTATTTGTAAAATATTTTGATTTTGAAATAAGTTATGGTTTTTTGGCATGTGGTATTGATAAGCCATGGTATTGGCCCATGGTATTGTAACATAAAAATCTAAAAGCCTAAATCCATAACATAATAATCAAAAGCCTAGATGGCCCATGATATTGATAAACCACAGTATTTTGATTCTCCTCCCTCCTCTTCCTCTCTCTATCTTTCTCTTTTAGGTATTGTCCCATGACATTGTAAAAAAAAAATATTTAGAAGTTAATAATATCCATGCTAAATATTCATGATTAAAAATATTGTCATATCCTAAATATTAAGTTTTTATCTTCTTATTAATTAAATGTATAGATGGTTATGGAATCATTATTTTAATTTATATGGTAAACTCTTATGTGATATGTACGTTATATTTTCTTTTATCTAAAAATTATTTGTAATTTTATTAATAAAAATAAATTACAATATAAAAAAATTGAATTCAAAAAATGTCATCTCACATCTAACACTCACCTATCTAAGGCTTGCTCACACATCTAACACTCACCCATCCACCCTAAATTAGGCTGTGCCACAATATGCTAAAATCATAATTTTAAAAGATATTTAAATTTCATTACAATATAACAAGATTTTTAACAATGGATATCCATGCCCACTTTACCATGGATATTATTAAACTGTGAATAGGCTTTGTTACAACACCATATGCCAATACCATGGTTTATCAATACCACATGCCCAAAAACCATCTCTCATTTCACCATCAATATGTTTATTATATTTATATTTATATATTATATATATATATATATATATATAGTATATATATAATTTAATTTAATTTTAATACATTTTTTCCTTGAACACTCTGGAACATATTACATTTAAAAAACAAAAAAAAAAAAATTATTAACATTTTGACTAGTTTGAATTAAAAATTAAAGATAAAATATCTCTTATACAAGCCTTTTTTCCAAATTTTACACTAAAAAAATACCATATTATAATATATATATATATTATATATATTATATATATATATATACCCAAATAATCAACTATATAAAATATAATTATAATAATTATATTTAAATTTGATGTCACATTAATTCCTACAATATGCAATGCACGCCCTTTATGCAACAACTAGTGTTCAAGTTGGGACACTAGAGGCATGGCTTTTAGAATCCGAAGCGCCACCTTGAATCACCATCCATCCTGTCATAATCCTCGTTGATATTCTCCTGATGCATCTCTGTACTGACCTGGGTAGGGCCCTTATTAATTATAGTGCAACAAATTATCATTGCCAATAGACTATTCAATTCTCCCATTAACCACATCCCTCGCCGATGTCATGAAAATTTGTGCCATGGAAAAAATATGCCTTGTTCGCCTTCTATGATGCCATTATTTTATACCTTGCAGCTCTGTGATAGCAATGATGAATTCAATGGAGATACAATGTATTTCACCAATAGACACAAGAACTCAGCCGTAGAAGTTTTAGATAAGCCAGACCTGAAACGACCAATGCGAGTTCACAGAAAGGAAGCATAACAGGTAATTTTGCCGAGGATGCCAGAAGGAAATCATAACAGGTAAGTGAAAATCTTGTCAGTTTTCATAGGGAAATTCTATCATTACATCGACCTTCGCAATATCTATATAAATATTTCTCCTTAGCAGTGATTCAACGAGGGAAGGTGTCCCATATATTAACTGCAAATTTTCTATGGTGTATTGTTCCGGTGGCCGTAGCCTATTTGTTATAGACTTAGGCATATTTTCTGGTTGTATTGGTCTAAAATTTTGTAGTGCTCTGCTGAAATGACAAAATGAGTTATGAATTTTCGATAATTGTGTTGAATTTATATACGTAGTTAAAAATGTATTTTAAATGCTAAACAATGAAAATTTGATTTTATTTTTTTTTTTGTAAATTTTGATCAAAATCACCAAAATATATATTAATTAAACAATACTGGTACAAATTATTAATACTGTACAAATTATATATTTCTGAGTTTTTCATTGGAGTGAAACATTTCTTTGTGATTTTATAATTTTATATAGCTTAAAATACCAAAATATTCCTTAAGCTCTCAAAAAAATATTCCGCTAAAATTAGGTTAAGTCAATGGCTCACCTCATTAAATCATGGCCGGACTAGATTGCTCATTAAATTAAAAAAACAGACACCACAACCCATTAATTAACTGTGGCCTTTACAGTACATCATATAACAATAGAGATCTAGACAAACAAGGGAAATTCTCCTCTTTAGTTTATAACCCAGAAGCAGCAGCTATTTGAATCGTAATTAGCTTCTGGTTTGTGTAACCTCTTTGTTTTAAAGATTTGAATCCCTAGTTAAATTCTGGATTTTGAAACATACTAGGTGGTATTATATTTATTTATGTTTTGTGTTTTTGAGGTTTTCTTGTCCGTTTAAAAACTTTGTTATTCACTTATGGAGGTGGTTATGAAGTATATTTGGTTGTTTTATAAGTTAATATTATAGAAAAGGTTGGTTAAGTAGAGAGGTTCATTTTATAGTTACGTATAGGGATGTGTAAATTTGTTTGTTAGTTTATTAAGTTGATACATGTCTTTTTAAAATAAAATTAAGTAAATTATGTTTTAATTAGAAAATAATATCAACTATAATAAAGAAAAAATTAAAAATTAATATCTTGTATAATAAAAAAAAAATATGTTGTAAAGTTTTTATAGCTAAAAGGTATATTTGGTCCTATATATATTCTATATAGCATTTAAAAATATAATTTAAACAATGTCATTCTAAAGAAATTTGCACTTGAATAGGTTTTATCCCTCTAGGCTTATGTTAGATCCATACTTAAGATGGATCAATGTTCGTTTTAATGATTTTGAGTTTTGCATCGAATGCAGAGGTTGAGGTGGTTGTTCTGCTCATTGCAGTGAAGTAATAATTCAAATTTAAATATCACTTAGAAAAGTGTTATTTTATTATTTTATATTTTGGATTTTTTTTGTTTGAAATTTTTTTTATTAGATATTGATTTTTTGTCATTTAAAATATGTTTTTGAATGCATAAATAAATTTAAAATTCTTATACAAAATTCACAACTCAAAATTTATAATACCAGAAATTAAATTTCATCCAACTTTCAAGTAAATTTGAAAAATAAATAAATTTAACTCCAAAATATGAAACAAATAAATTATGGCCATAGAAAAGGTGTCTTTCAGTGAGGTTCGGTTACATCTTCATGTCAAGAGCTGCACAAGGAAGACATGAAATGAAAAACAAAAACAAGAGGAGCTCATAGGCGCAGATCATGGCCAAGAACTACCTCAAGCAAAACACCACACACAGTTCATATTAATCTTCAATATTAAATAGAAACAATTTGTTAAGAATAACAAATCATATCCTAGGAGAATAGGAACTAAATAATTATGGAAAGTAAAATCACAACTATGTAACAATAATAGCGTATTCTCCATTAATTCTAACACTCCCTCTTAATGGAGAAAGGGTTCTTAAACACACCTAATATGTTCCTAAACAACTCAAACTTCAGTCTTCCTAGAGGATTAGTAAATATATCAGCCATATTATCACAAGAATTACAATATTCAACACAAATCTCTTTGGGATGCACTTTTTCCCTAACAAAATGAAATTGAACATCTATGTACTTAGCGTTTTTATGAAACAATGGATTGTAAGTCAGTTTGATGGAAATTTGATTATCAAAATTGATAACTATAGCTTATGTTTGTTCTTCCCTTGCATCTTGGAGAAGTCTACGCAACCAAACTCCCTCACATGTTGCTGCACACATAGCTTGATATTTTGCTTCTGCTGAGGATAAGGCTACATTATGCTGTGTCTTGCTGCACCAAGAGATGACCCTGGATCTAATGCTAAAGGTGTAACTTGTAATTGATCTTCTATCATCTAAATTTCCTGCCCAATCAAAGTCTATATAACCTGTCAAGCTAACATCAAATGACTCAAAATACAAAATACCAAAGTCTGAAGTTTCTTGCAGATATCTCAATACTCCTTTCACTGCAAGCCAATGATTCTCATGAGGTTGAGTCATGAACTGAATCAAAACACTCACTGCATAAGCTAGATCTGGTCTCATTGTAGTAAAAAAAATAAGACTACCAACGAACTATCTGCATATTTTGAACCATCATTCACCTGAAGTTTATTGTTCTGTTGTAAAGGCACAAATGCAACCTTGCACTCATCCATTTTAAGCTTAGTCAAAAAAATCTTAGCATACTTATCCTGGGACAAGAAAGATTGGCTTGAATGTATCCAAACATCTAGACCCAAACAGTAATGCATTTCTCCAAGATCCTTCATCTCAAATTTCTATGATAACTGCTACTTGATTTCTTCAATGAGATTGTTTGCACTTCCTGTCATGGTTAGATCATCTACATATAAAGAAATAAACACTATATGCCCATCATCATTAAACACAGTGTACAAATTAGGATCATTTTTGCTCCGTTTATAACCATGCATGAGGAAAAATGAATCAATTTTGTTGTACCAAGATCTAGGAGCCTGTTTTAAACCATATAAATCTTTCTTTAATCTACAGACTAAATTCTCTTCTCCCTTCTTAACAAACCCTTCAGGCTGCATTAAGTATACTTCTTATTTTAAATCACCATTTAAGAAAGCATATTTAACATCTAATTGATGTATTTTCCAATGATGCTCAATGGCTAAAGCAATAATCATTCTAATAGTGTTTAATTTTAAAACAAGGGCAAATGTTTACTCAAAGTCAATACCTTCTTTCTTGGAATACCCCTTTACAACCAACCTTGCTTTATACTTATCAATAGACCCATCTACTTTAAATTTCAACTTAAATAACCATCTGCAACCTATGGGTTATTTACCATGAGGAAACTTTACTAGATCCCAAGTAGTATTCTTAATAATAGATTCATATTCCTCCTTCATTTCTTCCTTCGATTCAGAACTCTTACTAGCTTCATGAAAATTAGAAGGTTCTACAATGTTTAACATACCAATCATGAGCACACAATCCCTATATCGAGCTAGTAATTGTTTTAGCCTGCTAGATCTCCTCAGTGGTGGGGTGTCAACTATTCTATTGTGTTCTTCTCTTTGTGGATTGATCTCAGTTTCCTCCTCTTTATCTTGCTGTTATTATTGTTGTTGATTGATCCCTGTTTCAACATCCTCATCTAAAAGTAAGGGTACATGCCATTCTTCATTATCTTGAAAAAGATTTCCATCATCAACCTATTCATGGAACATTATGCGTCTACTAACAAACACCTTGTAAGTAGAACGATCAAACAACTTATAAGCCTTATACTCACTACAGTATCCAATGAAGGTACATTTAATGGACTTATAATCCACCGTCTTCCTGTTTTATTTGGGAACATGCCAAAAGCTTTAAAACCAAATACTCTAAGGTGACTTTCTATAGGCTTGAAACCAAAAATTGCTTCAAAAGGAGTTTTATAATCAATACTTTTAGTGGGACTCCTATTCTTCAAATACACTACAGTGTTGACAACTTCTGCGAAAAGACCATTAGTTAGATTCTTACCTTTCAACATACTGCGAGCACACTCCACCAGTGTTTTGTTTTTCCTCTCAGCTACTCCATTCTGTTGAGGAGTGTAAGGTGTTGTAAACTGCTACTATATCCCATGCTCTTTGCAGTATTTGATGAAATCCCCTTTCTTGAATTCTCTACCTTGATCTAATCGAAGAATTCTGATGAAGTTTCCTGTCTGCTTTTCGATCATGTTCTTGAAATGCTTGAAATACTCAAAGGCATGACTCTTCAATCTAAGAAAATACACCCATGTGAATCTTGTACAATCATCCACAAAGATTAGAAAATAATAGGCCCCACCTAAAGATCTTGTTTGCATAGGCCCACATAGATCAATTTGTACAAGTTCGAGTGTATCCCTCCATTTCCTATCTTTAACAACATGAAATTCATCTCTATGCTTTCTATCGAATGCACATGCTTCAGAATCAATATGCAACTTTTTCAAAATAGGAAGACCATTCACCACACCTTTGTTCTGCAACAAAAGAAGATGAGTGAAATTGATGTGCTCAAGTCGCTGATGCCACAAATTTTCAGCAGACTTATCCGATGACATCAATGCTTACGGTGGTGTACTCTTCACATCTAGTTTGTAGAGTCCTCATATACGAACACTTGTAGCAATAGGCTTCATCTGGTCCAACAAGTCTTTAATAATACAATAAGATTTAAAGAATTCTACCTTGAGATTTTGATAATCAGGTTCTTCTTAATATTTTTTTTTCTTCCTAAATACTAATTCTATTAAAAATGGTGTAAAAATATATACAATGAGGTCAATATCCCAGAGGAGGCCAAGGCCAATCCTCAACCAGAAACTCAGGGACATTACAGTTCAGGCCTTCAACCAAATTTACAGTACAAACTTCAAAATTTTGACTTTGGGCTTTGACAAACTGAAATATTTTACTAGGACTGAGATCGTCATGCCCTTCATTGACCAAAAAAGCAGAAAAGCAACTAGCATAGCCATATTTATAACAAAAAGTAGAACCTATATTGGCTGTTGCCACTACCTGTTGCGTGAGAATGAACTAGACACAGACATCTAACTTCAGAATCAAAGACACAAATTGAAATTGCATAGCATATAGGCTAGAAGGCCACCCGGCAGAGAAGAGACATGATTAATCTTCATGTTTTGGTGAAGTTGGCTTGTCCTCGTTCACCTGGCTGGTAGAAGCTACCCAGGTCACGAAACCGTCTTCATCATATGCCAGTGCGCCTCCATCAGGAGTAGTTACCATATTTAAAATACCAGCTGCCCTTTGAGACGGCCCGCAGGCCAGAATATCACTCTGAGTCGGATCCACTGGCTGCTGAGGCGCTTCCGAAACAGGGGCATCCTCTTGCATGTGATCCGCATGGAACACCATCCTTGTCAAGTCCCCTTGAAGAATACTATCTTCCTTAGAGTGGGTGGAGATAGTTGGAGTCGAGCTGAGCTGGTTGCTCTCCTCCTCCGAGACAATTATGGTAGTAATTGCTGTCAAAACAGGCCTGTTGAGCCGACTTTGAAAAGTAAACTTGGAGGTCTGGAATGAATTGTTCGGGAAAGGGCTAGCTTGATCCAGAGGCGGGGAAGAAGGGGGAGCTGAGGCGATAGGGGAAACATTCTGTGGAACAGGGCGAGAAGGGCGACCTCGGTTCCCTATGTGGCTACCTCGACGTGGGATTCCTCGGCTGCGAGGCATAGTCAGAGAGGCAAATGTGCCGGGAGAGCAACTGAGGCAAAGCCGGCCAGGAATAGTAGGAGCGCGGAAAGTTACAGGGAGCTTCCAAATCCAAGCTAACAACCAGACTCAAAAGACCAAGCAGAGGTGCTGAAGTGGCTCTTCTTCATAATAAAAAGAACCAGCGGCTGACACAGGGGCATTGTGCGGATCCATGCCAATAAGCCAACTTGTTTGCTGTGCAGCCATGCTCGCATTAATGCCAGACCATATTCGAGATTGCTTGATATTAATTTCATCTTCCTTGAACTTAATTCGCCATCCTACGATGCGTATCCTACGGATCATCTGCCTGCCATCCGTCAGGCCAGATGTTTGAATTGTGCAGTTTGTCATTGATAACTGTTAATGCCACCCACATCCGGGTGTGTATTCTTCATCTGAGATTTGTCCTAAGTGACAATTTCCTGGAATTTGGCGATTTGATCCTCAAAAACTAAGCTGGCGATAGTTCCTTCAAAGTAGCCTCCCTCAGCTTCCACTCCGAGATTGGCAAGAAAGTCAGCAAACTTATTTCCTTCCCTTCTGGTGTGTTTGCATGAGATTGCGTGGTGCTGAGAAAGCCAATTATTTATTAGCTCAAGCCTTTCGGCCATTCTCCAACTGTTGTTGACTTTGTGAATGGGTGAACCATGCAGGAGATTTATGATAATTCTAATTATAATTTGTGAATCCCCTGCTATAATGAGAGGAAAAAATCTTCTTTCATGGGCTAGTTTGAGACCTCTCCATAATCCCTCCAATTCTGCTGAGTTGTTGGTATCCCAGCCTATCGAGCCCATAAAGATGCATTGAGGATTGCCATTATGATCTATGAAGACTCCCCCATACCCTGCTTTCCCTAGATTTCCTTTTGAGGCCCCATCAAAGTTAAGCTGGAACATGTTAATGGGCGGCGAAGTCCAATTGCTTGATTTCTTTTCCTGCATTGTGGGGTTCTTTTTGTTGATTGTCTTTTGGTTTATCTGGATCCTCCAATTATCCCAGATTGTTTTTTCCTGAGGTAATGTGGGGAAGTCTTCTGAGTACCATTCTCTAATTGATAGAGACTCCATGATATTCTGATGAAGTATGTCCAAATTTGCTCTAGAGGCATAGTTTGATCCTTGAAAACTCTTCTGTTGCGCTCTTTCCAGATGTTCCACATCAGTAAGCCAGGTATAAGATGCCACAGAGTGTTAAGGAGATTACTTTGAAATGGCTTTTGACTCTAGTTGCGAAGAGTGGCTTTGAGATCTCCTTGCACTTGACCTTCTCTTTGACAGCGGAAAGTGACCTTCTCCCAAAGTTTTCTTCCAGTTTGACATGACTGCATAAGATGTATGGTTGTTTCCTCCTCTTGCCTGCATATGAGACATATAGATGGGCCCGAGAAGCTTCTTTTCCTGAGATTATCCCAAGTTAGAATTTTATTATGACAAAGGAGCCATAAAAAGGTAGAAACCTTCGGCCAGTTGGAAGTGTGCCAAATTTTATCCCATAAAGTGTCTTTGTTTAGCTGATCTCGGACTATTATCTTATACGCTTCCTTTGTTGTGAATATTCATTTCTCTTCATAACCTCATCTTAGAATGTTTGATTCTTCTGAGACAGTGATTTTACTCCTTTGTAGTTTTGTCTTGAGATGTTGCTGAGTTTGTTCAAAGCTGTTCAATAAAATTTGATTTGCATTTTTCCATTGCCTATGCTCTTGAGTTGTAGATGAGCTCCAAAATTGACTGACCTTGGCTAACTGATTGATCTCCTGCTCTGGTATTGGATGATCTTGGAGTATGTCTCTTATTTTTGGTAACTGCTGCCAGGAGTCTTCCCAAAATCGAGCAGTTGTTCCACTCTTAACTTCCCAGAAACTGTGCTCTTGTATGAGACTTCTGTGTTCTATAGTTGAATTCTAGATCACTGATCCCGTGCTTAGCTCCGTCATTTGTATTATTTCTTCCATGGGACAATTGCTTGCATATTTGGCTGTCCAGAGAGAGGCCCATGGAGTATTAGGATGGGCTAGCCATCTCCACTAGATTTTTGCGCCCATTGCTCTATTGCTATGCTCAGGATCTCTTAGCCCAATACCCCCTGCTTTCTTAGGAAGACATACTTTATCCCATTTAACTAGAGCACATTTTCGATTGTGGCCTGAGCTTCCCCATAAAAAGTTGCGTTGGAGATTCTTAATTCTTTTGAGTATCCATTTTGGGGCAGCAAGGATGGAGAAGAGATACAAGGGCATGGAATGAAGGACCGCCTTGATAAGAACAAGTCTTCTAGCCATATTCAGAGCTCGGTAGGTCCATAGGGAGAGTCGAATCTCCAGTTTTTCGAACAGATGCTTCCAAGAAGAGTGTTTGAGAGCTGAGGCCATTAAAGGGGCGTCGAGGTACTTGGAGGGCAGGGAGGCAATAGTGAATCCCAGAATTCGGCCAATAGCTTTTTGGGTGGGAACAGGGGTGTTGAAGAAACAAATTTGGGATTTAACTCGATTGATAAGGGCACCAGAAGCATCAGAGAAGTTTGACAGGATTGATTTGAGGAGGCGAGATTCTTGCACCGAGGGATGGCCAAAAAGCATATTGTCATCTATAAATTACTGGTGGGAGTAAGCTAGGGAGTTGTTGAAAGAAAGGCCTTTTAATTGCTGAGCTATCCTGGCAGAGGTGATGCTTCTACCCAATCCTTCTGCCATAATTACAAAAAGAAAGGGAGACAAGGGGTCTCCTTGCCTTATACCTCTGGAGGGACGGTACGTTGCCGAGGGGATACCATTGATTAAAACAGAGAAAAAAGCTGAAGACAAAAGGTTAAAAATCCATCTGACCCATGATTGGGCAAAACCAAAGGCAATAAGAATTTTTTGAATATAGACCCAACTGATACTATCAAAAGCTTTAGATAGATCTATCTTAAGCAGCATACCTGTATTTTTGGTTTGCTTTAAGGAATGGATTATCTCATGAGTTATAATAATTCCGTCCATTATTTGTCAGCCTTCTACATACTTCGATTGCTCGGGCGAGATAATAAGAGGGAGCATTGGCTTTAGTCTTGTTGCTATGACTTTTGAAGTGATTTTATAGATGATATTACACAGGGCAATTGGTCTGTACTTATCTGGAGTGTTGAAGTCTTCCACCTTTGGAATTAAGTCTATGAAGGTGGTGTTTAACCCTGGATACATCCATCTGAGTGCTCGGGATTCCTCCACTACTTGCCATACCTCAGTCTTTATTAGGTCCCAAAACTTATGAAAAAAGTTTGACGTGAAACCATCCGGCCCTGGCGCTTTCCCTTCCTTCAGGTGTTGTACAGCTTCTTCAACTTCTTGTAGGTTGATAGGCTGAATGAGAAGACTATTATGTTCTTCTGTTATTATCCTTGGAATGTTCTTTGGAAGCTTATTGATAGCCGACATTCGATCTATATTGGGTTCCTGATGTGCTTTCTTGAAATATCTGAGAAATTCCTCTTCAATGCCTTCATGTGTTTCAATTTTATCCCCCTGTTCATTTTTGATGTGAGTAATGCAATTGATCATTCTGCGCTGCATCGTAGTTTTATGGAAAAATTTTGTGTTCTTTTCTCCATTTTTTAACCATCTGATCCTTAATTTATGTCTCCATAATGTTTCCTCCTGTTTAGCCATCTCTAATATTTTAGATTCTATGACTTGCTCCTGCTTGTTTAATTCCTCCGTGCGCCCTTCATTGATAATGGTTTGCTGGATTCTCTTCATTTCTAAGTTGAGAGTGGCTTGAGCTTTAAAAATGTTGCCAAAGGTATTATGATTCCATTGTTTGATTTCTCCTTTAAGATGCTTGAGTTTTTGCTGAAACCTGGACATTCGTGTGCCTTCAGTAGGATTGAAGTTGAGCCAGGTTGATCTAACTAGGTCCTTAAAGTCCAGATGAGTTAGCCAAAATTCTTCAAATCGGAAGGGACATTTGAGGTTGTTGCCAGGCCTTTTCCATTGAAGTTCGATAGGCCAGTGATCTGATCTTGAGATAGGAAGGATGGACGCTGTAAATTCCCCTCCTAAGTGTGTTGCATTGTCTGAGATGATAAACCTACCAAGACGCAAAGCAATCTGCTGCGATCCTTCTCTCTTATTACTCCAAGTGAAGAGGCCATTGCTTGTGGGAACATCCACCAACCAGTTGTTGTAAATGAAGTTTTTTAGTAGATTGCCATCACTATTTGCTCTGCTTCTACCCCCTTGTTTTTCTTCCATGCTTGCTGTCATGTTGTAATCACCTCTAGAGATCCAAAGTGGGTATGGCCTGTCTGAGTTGAGTTCTGACAATGTATTCAGGATTTGAGCTTTTTGAGCAGTATCCTGAGGGAAATAGACATTAGTTATCAGTCCATAGGTGTTAGTACCTATGAGATGAAAAGTTGCCTGAATGAAACTTTTATTAGCTTGTATGTTGTTTAGTTGGATGGCTCGTGCATCCCAAAGGATTGCAAGTCCTCCCGAAGCTCCCTGAGCATCAACAACTGTAACTAGCCCTCCTGGCCAGGTTTTTGCTGCTATTTTTTCCAAAATTGTTGAGTTACATTCCGTCTCCTGCAGAAAGAGTATGCTTGGTTTTTCTTGCATAAGCATATTTTTTAATAATCTACCTTTCCTTGGGTCATTAAGCCCTCTTATATTCCATGATACCAGCTTCATTGAGAAGGACGGGGGTTTGTATTGAAATACTTGGTTAGTTTGGCATACCTCCCTGACTCCACTAATATCTCTCCTATCTTTATGGTTCTCTCAAGTCTCGTTTTTCTGCCTCTCTTCTTATTGTCCTTGGTGATAAATTTTCCATCCCATGGACTTCCTATTTGGACTCCTAGAGAGTATTTCTTTTGTGCCCTATTCAAGACTTCTACTAGGTTATCCACTTGTTGATCTAGTATTTTTTCAAAATTCCCTGTTTTGCATGCTTGTTCCAGGCCTAGTATATCCAGCTCCCCTATGTCTAAAGGCTCCGGATCCTCTTCGATGATTTGAGGTTCTTGAGAGGTATCCGCTCGTTCGTTTGATGATTTTTCATTTGGTTCAGTATATTCAACTTCCATTCCTTATGATTGCCATGATATAGATTTAGATTGAGGTTGCAGGTTTGGTTGCTTCTGAGTCATCTTTCCTGTTTGACCTGAAGTTTCTCCTGGTTGTTCTTTATTGGAATCCTTGTCCTTCTGCATATCCTTCTCCAGATCTTGCATATCAGTCTTAGCCAATGCTTCGAAACTGTTGCTTGTTGTGGGTATTGTCTTGTTGACTGGATTTGCCTTGGGATTGCCTATTTCTCGCTTGTTCCCTCTCCTTCAATTTGTTACCTTAGTGAAGCCATCTGTTGTTTGATTGTCTGAACTATCTTGGGAGGAGGGTTTCTTATTTAGTGGACAATCTCTATAGAGATGCCTGATATCATGACATTTACTGCATCTAAATGGTACATGCTCATAATCTATAACTTGAATCCATTCAGAATCTTCATGAAAGAAAATTACCGTGTCTGGCACCGCTTGCTTGAGGTCCATATAGACACAGATCCGAGCATAGGACATGTATCTACATGATTTTGTTTCTTCTGCAATCTTTACAAACTCGCCAAGTGCGTTCCCAATCTCCTGAAGAGATTTTTCTTCCCAGTATTCCCACGGCAGTGAATATAGCCTTATCCACACTAGTGCATAGCTAAGGTCCTCCTTGTCTGGATTAAATCTTTCAACCCACGCTTTGAGATATAATCCTGCAGAGTTAAAAAAGTAAGGACCCCCATCCAGAATCCTGTTGCAATCTTCCAGGCAATTAAAAGTTGTTGTAAAGAACCCCTTTTCTCCTAGATGCAGAGAGATGTGCCCCTTTGGATGTCATTTAGCGCTTATCCAACTTCTCAGCGCTTTCTCCGTCGGCCAAATTCCTATGAATTTACCGATCAGCGCGTGATCTCTCATGTTGGGTATACGGCCAAAGTCCCACATTGACTAGAAGTGGGGAGGATTATGGGTATATAAGGATGGACAAATATCTCCATTGGTATGAGGCCTTTTGGGGTAAGTCCAAAAGCAAATCCATGAGGGCTTAGGCCCAAAGTGGACAATATCATACCATTGTGGAGATATGTGGTGTCCAAAGTCCTTACAGTGTTTACTATAGATCTTAACCTAATTATGTGGGCCCAATATTCTCATTAATCATTCAACATTCATAACAAGTGCGCACAATCATAAACAATAAAGAGATGCATAAAGATATCAAAAGCATAGACACAGAATATTCCATAATTATCTTATCTTTTATTAATCCTCTATTCAGATACAATCCCAACTTTTCCCTATGCACTCAGCTGTAGGGGTCCGTGCACACAGCTGCAGGCTCTACCAGGCCTCTACGCACTCAGTTGTAGAGCCTCTTACTACTACTAAAACCCAAGGCTCAAACTTATAGATTCAGAAAAAATTCCTCATTCAAAAACCCATATCACCTCTTAAAGCTAAGACTAAGACTGCTTTTTACACTTAGAGCCTCACTCTATTTATACAATCCCATGGTCCGCGGACCATGGGTAGGCTGACACATTCTAATTTTTATTATATTATTTTAGGGCGGAAAACCTAGACTCTCATGCTCCGCGCCTGCATTTTGCCTGGTCTTTACATTACATTGATCAAAACTCAGGTTTTAAGCCCCAAAACCTATTATGGGGGGATCCGCTGCCCAACAGACCCCCAACATAATCATCGTGACTCGTCCCGAGTCACTCGGCTAGTGTGGTGATCTTCATGCGAAGTCCATCCAACAACTTCTTCACTTTGCTTATGTCTCCTACACATTCTTCCATTGTCCATTGTATCAATTGTGCGCGAATCTCCAATGCATCATTGTCAAATGCAATTCCTTGCCTAATTGAATATATGCCCTGCATATGTGCCAACTTTCCCTCAATCTTGGCGGTGACCATGAATGCTTCCTCAAGCCAAGGTTGGATGTGTGCTTTAAGCACTTCTTCTTTCTGACATGCGACGTCCACCTGTTCCTTTAGATCCTAGGCCTCCCTCATCTTGGCTAGTCACTTAGTAAGGGCGACCATCTGCGCAGTCTCCCGGACATTGTCATAGGCTTACTGCAACTCCTGCACTTCTATCTCTAAACACTATAGCATTGGGTCTTCTTGCAATGAAGTGAGGGTGAAGAGTGACTGATCTAACAAGCCCGTGCAATCCTGTATGGTGCACTCTATTGCTTCCAACCCTGATTGAATGGTGCAGTGGCCCTGCTCTCTGACTTCCACGGGTGTTGAGGGTTGTGCCTTTAGTCGCAGTTCCACGATCTGCAAGTTGAGGTCCAGCTAGATCCTCGTTGCTTCTTTCTTTGCCTCACGGAATCCACTGGCCAATTTGTGGATCTGTATACCTACTGGTAAGTCTGTGGCAATCTCGAGCTTGGGGACGTGGTGACATGCTTCCTTGACGATTTGCTCCAACTGCTGAGTCTGTGCTACTGCTTCATCGCGTTGGAGGCTCAATTTCTTGATGTTGATTCGTTTTTCACTGAGCATCTATACTACGCATCCTTCCCTAGAGCAGAGCTCTATCATCACTCTATCCTACAGCTGGTATAATATCTCTCACGAAAAGGAAACCAAGTTTAGGCCAAGTCCCTTGAGACGGCCTACCACAGCTCTGTTCTCCATGTTGTCTGCTGTTAGTGCTTCTTCCGGCAGTGTGACGGTATTAGCCATTTTGGCCCACAACAACTGCTCAGTTGCTGATGTACCCGTAGCCCCATAGACAGCTACCATTCCCTACTATGGGGGCTGCACCAGAAGTTCCTGGAGTTGCGCCTTGAGCACCCCCAACACATTCTGCTGCTCCTTCATTGCTTCCTAGAGTGCCTCCCTGGTGATTTTGTGAACTATGTTGTCGATGTCATATAGATCACCCTTTTTCAATGTAATAGGCTCCCCATCCAATTTGGAAGCCTTGGTTTTCTTCCATGGCCCTATTCGCTCCATCCTGCATGGCCGTTTCAATTTTGTAGAGGTGGTGCTTGGGTCTCAACCTTTTGTCATATCAGCTACCCCATGTCCTGTGGTCAGGTTCAGGCCTCTTTCCTCCTCCACCATGGTGGCCCCTGCTGCTACTATTTTTTTGGTGGCCTTTGCTACCTCGCGGGAAGCCCTAACCTCCTCGATGAGCTGCTCGTTTCATTTTTGTTGTACTAGCAACTTGGTGGCATAATTCTGTCTTTGTATTGCTACCTCATCATGCACTGCTAGATCTAGGCCACACCATTCGGGTGGCCATGAGTTGAGCACCATGAACACTGCGTCATCGATTGCGATGAATGGGAGTTTGGTCCAGTTCTGCTCTGGGTCTTTTTGCACCTTGATATACATATTGTGCATATCCGCGTTAAAGTCTGCAATGCTCTGTACACTATCATATACTGTGGGGGATAGGCATGGTCATTTGTGGATCCACATCCGTATGCTTCCTCCATGAGTATATAGAAGATCTTAATCTCGCAGATGCACGTGGCGTGCCTTGTTGCCCAGAGCGATGCGTATTTCACTGCCTCTAGCAAGTCTTGGTCCAGGGGAAGAAATTGAATGTCCTCCAGCAATTCCCCTAAAAATAACAATATGGATAAGAGAAACCACACGTAGTGGAAGGTCTTACCCTGCTCCTGAGCCTCCTTGTAGTTTTTCAGGAACTCCTCGGAGAGGAATTGCGCCCAATTGAAATGTACCCCCTCGGCGCATTGTTTGAGCAGCTCGATGACCATTGCTAGGACTTCGTTAATGCGACATTTTCTCATCACTTTTCCTACCAGCAGTTGAGTGGCTATGCGCACCCCTTTGTCTTGAATGCTTGTAATCACATAACCCCTCTACTTCTACTCTAACTTGTATTTCTTCTTCATGGCTTCTGCGAGCGCCAAGTCTCCACTTTGGCCAGCTATTTTTGCGAGGTCCCTTCTTGTGCAGGGAAGGTTTGAAATCCTATGAATCAGCTCTACCATAATGAGAATCGACTCCTCCAGCCATAAGTACCCCTCATGCACTAGGCAAAGCAGTTGCCTGATGACAAATATCATGATTAATGCCCATGTTATAGACATATTTGGGCACTACAACCCCAATCTTATATGTCCATAAACCAAGGGCTTCTAAGTCCCTAAAAGTGTTGTTTCATACCCTAAAGGAACAAGGTCCGCTGATTACATCATCTCCCAGATGTTCTCCATGAAAAACTGCTCAAAACTGGTCAAAATTGGACCATCTCACCTGCTCCATCGTCAAAGTGCGATGCATCCCACCTAATGCACATGGGGGGTGCGATGCATACTGAAAAGACCTTTTATGGGGTGTGATGGGTGAGAGTAGACAAATGGCAGAGATAGTTTGCAAGGTGGATGATCATGGAATCTTCCAGAAACTTCTCTTATGACACTTGCCTCTCTGATTTCGCCCAGGGATGATTTAGAGATCATGAAATCTCCAAGTGGAATTCAGAACTATCAGGGAAATGACACTAATCAAAAACCCAGAAGCTGACTCACCCACCTTCAAACATCTATATATGGATCCCTCATCCTAGAGATCCAGAGGCTGGAATTTTGCATCTTGTAAGGAAGTGTTGTTGGTTTCTTTGTGTAACATCATAGTGTTGGGTGATCTAGCTTTTCATGAGGTGAAGAAGGGATTTCATGCTGGGAGGATGGCACTGGGTCAGATCAATGGGTTGTAATCCTCTCTTCCACTACTTCTATCAATAAATCTATTTGAGGCCCCCATATTCTTGTATGTATTTGAATCTTGAATTAATATATGCATTTGTATGGTCAATATATATCTGATCCTATATTTTTTATGACTGTAGATCTCTATGCTTTGATGGTATTATGCTGCTTTGAATCTACAGGTGTTCTTTGAATCAGGACAAGTGAGGAAGGAGTAGCAAAGATCTGTCAAAGGGGAGAGGAAACAAGCAAGGAGCTAAGTGGAAGATTGAGGTTGGTACTCTCTGCTTCTCTCTCATCTACTTATCATAAAGGAAAACACAAGTAACTTTAGTTTTTTTGTTTCTAAGATAGCTACCCATCTTAGTGGGACTAGTAGCTCTGAGTGGACACTAGTTTTCCCGATAACAACGTGGCGACTCCACTGGGGAGTGAATAGCTTGTTTGCTTGTTTCTAGTTTTTTTACTTTATAAACTACAGATGGAGCCTGAAGTTATGCCAGCTAACCTTCAAACTACTTTTTCTATGCAACTGCAAAGTAGATAAATGCTGCTTCAGTCAATCTCTGGGTTAGTTTATGAATTAAACATCTGACTTTCAAACATCCTAAGTGCCCTGGTGGTGGCTCAAGTAACCTCATTAGATCAGCCCCTATGTTTTGTATTTACTGACTATCATTAGCTTAGCCTAAATCCCTAAACTAAGCTACAAACTATGACCAAAAACCAAGTTAAAATTTCATCCCTGGACCATCGCACTGTCTCCTTTTGATAGTCTGGATGCATCGCACCTCCCATGTGTTGCAGGTGAGATGATTCCCTGTTTTCCTGTGTTACAGGTGCGATGATCAGATAAAATTGTTTCTTCCTCCAAATTTTGGTTTTTCTTCATTCTCTTCAGCTTTATTCAGGAGTTTCGTTTTCTATGATCAATATACCACTGTTGAAACTCCCTTCCTTTGCATTATTCAGCCTCCATTGTATAAAGAATTGTGAATGATTTTATGTATTTTTCGCCATTTACAGTTCTCCTTTACAAACAGTAGCTTAATCGAACTGTCGTCTTTTGATTTGAAAGTGTCGCAAGTGTCATTTTCAGTCAAAGAAAAGAATCCTCCTCTTTTTGATAGTCGATTACATTTGTACTCTTGTATTTGATTTGAATTAATAGTATTTCAAGTGTCGAAAGCAGTTTTCAATTCAAAATCGCAAAGTGTTCTCCTTGTCTTCCTTTTGTCTTTTGAAAAGAAAATTGTTAGTACTATCACTTTGAAAAGATAATTCAGATTTGTAATTAGCATTCTTTTTGTCATTCACACATTAAGAAAGTGGAAAAAAAATACATGCATGTGCATTTGCATTTACACTACTTGTGGAGATTGATTTAGGACAGTGAATCTTAGTGTGTGCTCTCTGCTCTATGTTGAAATAATTTCGCTTCTCTTTCCTTAGTAGCTAGGATTTTCATTGCAAAAAGAGAAATAAACGTCTGTTTATCATCTTAGATTGCATATTTAGGAGTTGTATATCTACATCATGCGGTGAACCTCAAAGGCAAACTTCTTAAGAAAGATAAACTATAAAATAAATTTTAATGAACATAAAAACGCTTTGGAACCTAATGCACAACATTTAGAAGTCTAGGTTAGAGATGTATTGTGGTGTCGTAAAGCCTGGTAACTATCGCTTTCATCATAGGTTGGGTGATTCCTCCTCTTTGAGACGACAAGTGCCAGTATAGACTTGTGCTCCCATGTACCGTCGAGTATATATTGGGAGACCACAATAGACTATATCCTTTATCCTTAGGAAGCCATGTTTGCCGCCCTATCGATGCAATGCACTGAACATAGCATTCGGTAATTTGACCCATACCGTTAAAAAGTATTCTACAGTTGCGATTGGTTTGTATGTTGTAGATTCTAGAGTAGTCATTTTGTTCCTTTTCAGGACCCTTGGAGGGGAAAGGGGTCCATCTGAGCACTTGTCACTTAGGCTCATAAAAATTTGAAGGCGACTAGAGTCATCTTTAGCTTTTTCTCGAACTCTTAAAAATTGAAAAAGCAAGTTGTGTCAAAGCGTCATAAAATTTATTTTAATTGGAATAACATCCATGTTCCCTCGTTGATCTTAGGTTGAGAAAATGGAGTCCACCAACCAAGGATTTCCCCTTGGGGGGAACCCTAGTCCTTTATCCTCTTGGGAAGATGTTGGTGCACCTCATGTGGCCACATTGTCCCTTCCAAGGCTAACAATGGGCCTGCCAGTATGGCTCTTCTTGACCTCTGTCATTCAAATCACCATGATTCCTGAGCAATCAAATCAGCAACTGGATGATACTAGCGTTACCCTCCAACCTTCTACTTTGTTCATGTCTCCCTCTCCTTCTTCCTCTTCACTTGGTGAAGCTAAAAACCAAGTAACTGAGAAGAAGAAGAAAGGGAAGGAGAAGAAGAAGAAGAAGCCAACGGCGAAAGGGGGCAACCAAGCATCGTCTAGAGAAAATCTACACATTACACCATCCAAACCTAAATCTCCATGCGTCATTTGCGAAGGGGACCACTATCATCGAGATTGGGACCACTATCATCAAGATTGTCCTTGCATCCCACGGATCTTAAGGGACTAGTCTCCCCGCTTGCACAATCCGATGTCCTCAACCTCTAACGATCATGTTGAAAGTACACCGTCAACTAGTAAAAACAAAGTCACTGGACAAAAAGGAAGATCTAAAATTCCTTGTAGACTGTGTGAAGGCGATCATGCCATCCACCATTGTCCCTTCCTAGACAAAGCTAAAAGAGTCTTGGATAACCGTCCTGCTTCATCACTACGGCTTCCTCCTGGATACAAGAAACTCTTGCTTAGTCCATCACTAGTTGAAAATCCGGCTGACACGCCTTTGTGGTTAGTCAAATCATCTATCATTGAAGATAAACCCTCTGAGTTCACAATGGACCACATTCAACAGGTCAAGACGATAGTCAACCCAGTCTTGTCTTCAGAAGGTCTACCTTCAGATGATACAGTCACCAAAGAGAATGAGAACCACACCGTTCAAATTCTCTTCGTAAACATAGACTCTGATGAACATGGGAAAAATCTACCTATTCCTTTACCGCAGGAAGAAATTTTGTGAGAGATGTGTCCAACCGTTTATTCAATCCCACCTCCAAGCAACCTAGTCGTTTCCTTCTATTGGAATCTACTAGGCAGACCATGTCTATCATCTAATGTACCATTCCAAATCATGGTACAAGCTTACAGAATGGCCACGGTTGGTACTGTCATAGATGAAGGGGCTTCTGTGAGTATCCTTTCCTCAACTACCTGGAAAGCACTTGGTTCACCATCGCTTCTACCTGAGATGAAAAATATGACAGGCTTCGATAAAGGAACCAGTCGACAGTTAGGGATCCTTCCAAATTTTCCAATAACTTTGAGAAGGAAAATTGTTTATCTGAACGTAATGGTAGTCCAAGGACCTTTAGATTACAATCTACTCCTTGGGCGTGACTACATTTATAGCATGGGAGCTATTGTTTCCTCACTCTTTCTAGTGATGTGTTTTCCGCATGAAGGTAGAGTGGTCTAGCTTGTAGACCAGCTTTCATTCCCTAGTTCACACATAGCTAATAGTCAAGTGCCATCCCTAACTGGTCTTTTTGCACAAGGAATGTCTCATCAATATCTAGTTTGTCCACTTGATGAGCGCGAGTGATTTGATGACTATGACTGAAACCCAGGGGGCATGCACCTTGGTTTGCTTCGGCAAGAAAACTTTAGGTATAGGGTAGGTTTCCGTGGAGGATATATGACTAGTCTGACACACCCGTTTGTTTAGGAAAATGGGATTAGACTGGAATAAGATTCCCTCGTCAAGGTTAGGTGATTGGAGCTAGAATCACCTTCATCCATTTCGATGGACTAAGCCGTGGAATTTTTTCTGTCTACTATGCGGGTGGAACCATCTTGTGGATGCAAGAACTTCTTTATGGTAGCCTGGAAACTCTACTTCGTTATACCTGGGGCATGCAAACCTTTTTGCATGCAAGTGAAAAACGACCTTTTATTTTCTTAGTTTGTAGGTTCCTAACCCTTTAAACTCGTAGGATTGGTCATTCCTAGCTTGCATAATGAAAGGATCCGAAGCAAAGTTTTGAATGGGGAAAGTTCCCTAAAAAATGAACCTATCGATGAGACACCCTTATTATATGACTGGAACGAGCAGTTTTACGCGAAGTTCAAGCTCATTAAAAAATAAACCTAGCAATGAGCATATGTTCCACCAAAGTTTAAGCTCATTAAAAAATGAACCCACCTCTGGTAAATAACCATTGTGATCACATTATTATCAACTTTTGAGCATTGGTCGTGTTCTTACCATAACCTCCACTCTTTTTTAGCTGATCATACGCCTCCATGATTGTTTACCCCTTTTGAGGAACAACTGCGACAAGTGATCTATTAGCCACTTTCTTTACATTGTTGTGATTGAAAAGTTCCAAACCTTACCTGGAACCAACTGCTATCCAAAATCATCACTCGTTCCTCAAAAAACGAGTCTTCTTTAAGCTCTTTTCATCTGACTCATAAAATATGAAAATATTGCCGAGCAATTGGCCTCTCCAACTCATTAAAGTGATTGGAAGTGCCATCCCTCCTCTAGATTTTAATATTTTTGGACCTGAGGGATCATTGCACAAAAAGATCGAGCGCTTGTCTTGTTCAGCTCGTTAAAACTATAGAAAAGTCATCCCTTTTGTATTATTTTATACACTTTTTTGGACTTAAGTGATTATTATGAAAAAGGATTACTGGAGTTTCCTTTCCGTCTCTTTTCAGACTCTCTAAAATTAAAAAGGACCGAGTTATCCTTGTCGTTAAACTCATTAAAATAATAGTGACAAACTTGTCCATGTAGACAAGAACGAGTTTCACTATTGTCAATCTCGTTAAAACATAGCAACAGGTTTGCTCGAAGGGGAAATTATAGAACAAACATATGTTATCCTCCTCAAGATTGACAAAAACAAAGAGGTACTGGTCAGCAATGACTGGGGAAAAATTGGGAAGAAAACTTGAAGAAACTTTGTTGGTAGGAAGTCGCTCTTGAACATGACACTTTCACTCCATCACCATGATTGAGTCGGGTTGGGTTATTCCGTTCACCAGTCATATCACCATTGGTCCACCGAACCATCCATTTTTGGGGTTAACGCTACCAATCCATTTTAGTGTCACTGATATGTTCAAGAGAAGTCGCTCTGAGAATTCACCAACCCAGCTTGTGTCTCATCCACTACAATACCTTCACCCTTCATTCTTTCATGACCGCCACCCTGAACCTTGTATCATCAGATCATTTTCACCTCCACAAAATCATTTGCTCTGTTTCGTGTCATAGATGTGGGATTCATTAAGGCCCTCCTACGATGGGTCACTTCTTGTCGATCATCAGCTCATTATCCAAGAAGTTGACTTAGGAACAACCCTTTCATTACTTTGAAGCTTGCATGCCTCAATGGCAAGTTTCTCACTTCCGGCGATAGGTTTACATCAATGGCCTTCGACCGAAAGATTTTGCGTGGTGTTTGATACCAAGTCCCATTTTCACCCCACGTGAATTGTACTGCAGTACCTTGGGGGTCATTATCATTATCGGTGATTCCCCTCGTGCCTGTTAACAGCTTACATCATTGGCTAGTAATCAGGAAATGTCTTTCCATGTTCGACTTCAGAACATCTTTTCACATGGATCGACTTGTACTTTGGGAAAATATTGAACGAGTTTGAAGACCTTGGATCTATTTTCATCCATCTGGGCTGCAATATATTTAGGAAAATAAAAACATCAAATGTACATCATAGCTACACGGATAATCATCCAAGCTAAAGGATGATGACTCTACCAGAATCATCAGTTTGCCATACAAACAGTTGTCTGTCCAATGTACATGAAAATGAATTTATAAAGCTGAGCATGGGAATGCCTGCCTTAACTAGATCATGAAAATATTACGAAGATAATGTATTGTATTGTATCTTATTACAGGTCACCTTCCAGTTTGAAAAACCTTGGATCCTCATGATAAAGCATTTCACCCAATATCAAAATATTTACAACCTCATGCTTTAAGGGGAAACTGTTATAGACATATTTGGGCGCTGCAACCCCAATATTATATGTCCCTAAACCAAGGGCTTCTAAGTCCCTAAAAGTGTTGTTTCATACCCTAAAGGAACAAGGTCATATGATTACATCATCTCCTAGAAGTTCTCCATGAGAAACTGCTCAGAACTGGTCAAAACTGGACCATCTTACCTGCTCCATGGTCAAAGTGTGATGCATCCCACCTAATGCACACAGGGGGTGTGATGCATACTAAAAAGCCTTCTATGGGGTGCAATGGGCGAGAGTAGACAAATGGCAGAGATAGTTTGCAAGGTGGATGATCATGGAATCTTCCAAAAACTTCTCCTGTGACACTTTCCTCTCTGAATTCGCCCAGGGATGAGTAAGAGATCATGAATCTCCAAGTGGAATTGGAGACTATCAGAGAAATGACACTAATAAAAAACCCAGAAGCTGACTCACCCACCTGCAAACATCTATATATGGATCCCTCATCCTAGAGATCCGGAGGTTGGAATTTTGCATCTTGTAAGGAAGTGTTGTTGGTTTCTTTGTGGATCATCATAGTGTTGGGTGATCTAGCTTTTCATGAAGTGAAGAAGGGCTTTCATGCTGGAAGGATGGTGCTAGGTCAGATCAATGAGTTGTAATCCTCTCTTCCACTACTTCTATCAATAAAGCTATTTGAGTTTTCCTCCATATTCCTGTATGTCTTTGAATCTTGAATTGATATATGCATTTGTATGGTCAATATATATCTGATCCTATATTGTTTATGATTGTAGACCTCTATGCTTTGATGTTATTATGCTGCTTTGAATCTATAGGTGTTCTTTGAAGCAGGACAAGCGAGGAAGGAGCAACAAAGATCTATCAAAGGGGATAGGAAACAAGCAAGGAGCCAAGCGGAAGACTGAGGTTGGTATTCTCTGCTTCTCTCTCATCTACTTCTCATAAAGGAAAACACAAGTAACTTTAGTTTGTTTGTTTCTAAGATAGCTACCCATCTTAGTGGGACTAGCAGCTCTGAATGGACATTAGTTTTTCTAATAACACCTGGTGAAAGTGCATAATCCATAGTAGGTGGAGTAGCCCAACCTCCTCCACCCCGCGTAGCAAGTTTTGTGGTTGCAGCAATGTAAATAGCCCCTCCTTGCTTTGTTCCATAAGTTGGCTAGTCTCCAGATGTGGGAACTTTTTGCTATCCATGAGGTCCCAATCTTCCAATTTCATTGTGGGTATGCGGCCTAGGGCTAAACCCTCAAATAGAATTCCATCTGGGAGGAGTGGGGTTTCAAGTGCATTCTTAATGGTGTCCACATCCTTGGGTACTTTTGCCTTCCCTTTCCGTGAGGGGACATATTTGGGCAGTTTTTTTGTAGCGCGCACTCGTTGAATGTCTTCCACCACTTCTTCATCTAGCTCAATCTCTTCTACAAAGGCCTAAAGATCCTCCTCCTCATTGTCTGTCTCAATATTAGCCATCTTGCCCTTTTCTTCCATAGACAGTTTACCAAAATCACAGATTTCGCAGAGACATACGGACTAGTCCTACTTCCTGTGGGTCCTTTCTAGGCCTCGGCATCCGGGGCAATTTAGGGATTTGTGGTGCATCCCCTACCGGTGGCGTAGAAATCTACGTGGCTCCCTTGGTTGTTGACATTATTCTGATCAAGGAATCATGTGTCTCCTTCAGCAATGCTTCAAACCATGAACTTGCTCTTACAACCTCCAAATTTGTCAGGTTCATACCCACTTGATAACACACAACGGAATTCTCAAAATGCCAAGGGTTGTTCGGTGGAGAGCCACTCGTGATTTATAGGGCCTTTTGAATTCAAATTTGACCGTTCCCCCCATATTTGGTTCATTAATGTGAGAATGGCGACAGATAGTCCCAAATCTAGTTCTGACTTTTTGTCTTAATTGCCCGCCGTCCACTCCTCAATGCCTTAAATTGGACTTCTTGTCATGAACAGTGACACCAACGGTCACTTTGCAGCCCGTCCGTGTGGTAGCATAGCCCCTTGTGCACAAACATGACCCAAGCATCATATTGATCCTGCACGCAGCTTCCATGTTGTGCAACTCCCATACAGAGTCTTTTATAGTCTCGTGCTCTCTTTCAACTGCTTGGAGCACTGAGACTATGCTTCCTCCAGCTAGTCAGGTGGTCCCACTACTAGGGAGAGGCTTCAAGTCACCTTCCAACCCAGTCTACAGTCCTCCTTAGTTACCCTCATTCCAGTTAGCACCTCGCATTCTTCCTGATGCAGTGCACTTCCCTGGTTACTTTTTCCAATAAGGTGCGGCCACAACCATGGTAATATAGTCAGAAATTCCCAATGATAATCTTCTAGTGTGGTGATAGGGCTACCCATATGTTTCCTTGTCCTTCTGTTGACGCGTAATACTTGCACGATTTTGGTTTCTAGTTTTCTAATATTCGTGTCCATTAATATGCATTTCTGCTTCAGTCGTGCCTAATCTTCTTTGAGTTCATGAAGCTTAAAGCTCCCTTGCTAAATGGCTTCTTGAATCTGCATATGTTTGTCCTCGCATAGCTGCATAATCTCTTCGCTTTGGTCCTCACATGTTGTCGCAATTATGGGAGTTATTGCGTGAGGATTCTTTCCCAAAGCTACGGGCTCGACTCTGCTCATTGTCTTCAGAATCATTTCTGCACTCAGGTTCTTACACATGGCCCTATAGGACCATCAGACCACTAGCACTCGTAGGTCCCAATTATTTCGTCTCGCCTGGTAAACTCTATTCATGATTCTGTATAACCTTGTGAATGCTCCGACGTGGAATATTTGTGGTGCGTTTCACTTTCCTTGTTGCCGCGTTAGGTTCTGATTCTCAATCCTTACTCTGGGATGTGCTGGCATAGCACACGTCTTCACCCATCGACACAGGTGGGCATGCAAACTGCTTCGTCCTGGATGCTCGGCTCTCGTTCAATGCTAGGGACTTCCAAACTATAAGCGCATCCATATTATACATTCACTCCAGTTTCCAATAGTTTTTTGATGTGTACTCCACCATCGTGCAGGTGTCGCGCGCGGTGCCCATTCCAGCACACCATACCACTACTATTTTGGTACTGTGCTTTCAAATTGGTTAGGAATTCCTCCATCGTCGTTACTCCATCATATGTCGGTAGTTCCCTTGCCTCTGTTGTCACACAATGCAGGGATCTAATCATCATGTTGCAATTCAAAGTTATCACTTCGTGCAACTAGTTCTGCTAGCATTCTACTTCTTCGTCTGAATCCAATGTACAAGAATTGTTGCACTCCCATGAGATTTTCCCATCTATAATCGAGTTCACCCGATCCTGGTCTTGCGCCATTATCTGGTAAATGCAATCTAGCTCATCGTCGTTGTCATCACTGTGCATAGGTTCAGTGTAGCGTGCTGCTTCGGCTAGATCTAGCGAAACTACTATGTGTAGGGAATTTTTCTCAAATATCATCTTCCACTTCTTTAGGTTGATGACTCCATTCATATCAGTGGCCCAGTCTATTCCTAGCAATGCGGGATAAGGATTTTTGTCATCAATAATCTCTATCACTTCAAAGTTTGTCTGCATGCTCACGCCTTCGATATCAACTGTTACCCCTTGCAACCTCCCCATGGGCAAAATATTCTATTGGTTTGCCATTCGTAATTGAATAGGGGACCACTATAATGCAGGCCTACCCATGTGTTCCCATGTCTGCTTTGGTAACACATTCACATCCGAGCCTAGGTTTAGGATTACCTGATCCATTTCATACTTGGCAATCTGCGCCATTAATCTCATTTCCCTCCTGGTGCATAATGTATGCTTTCCTATTTTTCAGACTAAGCACGGTTCACTCGACCCTGTGCACCTAGTGATCAGCTCTTATAGTCCTTTAACTGCCCTATTGTAGTGCAACAGCTTCATGCATGTCTCTAAAAAGGTAGTAAGCATAGAAGAATCCATTCTTGGCTCTAGTTGATCCTTACTACCTGAAGTAGAGGCCTCCACAAAGCTCTTCTTAGCTTCCATAAATGTCTCCTTTGCATGTTAAGAAGTCAAACTTAGGTTCCTTTGTAGGAGCCTTGTGAACCCATGTATCTTCCTCGGGCTACGTCCCCTTATCTTCCCTTATGGCCACACCACTTCTGAGCATCATGTTCACGTTGGGGTCTTCTTCACACGGTTCAGACCTCATCATGTGGATATTCTGAGTTGGAGTAGGCTATAGTACCCCTTTCTCATGCATTTGTGTGATCAATGTAGGACAATCTACCATTTCATGATCAAACTGAGCACGGTACGAACAAGATATTCTCGTTGGGTTGGTACAATCACGAGCGTGGTGCCCTGGTCATACGCAATTGTAGCATATTAACTGTTCGCGGCCCCTTCCTGGTCCCATGCCTCCTCATCCTCGACCTCGGCCCTGGAATCCAACGCACGCCATCCTCGTGGCTAGGTCAAGGCCTCGCATTTCTATCTACATTCTATATGCTAGGGTATGCTCCATCATTAACTCATAGCTACGTCAAGTACGCTCATCATGGCCAATCGATCTACAAAAATTAGAAAACAGTTGTTGGGGATTCTATGTATATTTCTGCAACAAGTGAAAGTTATATGTCATGTGCTTTCCTCCTATTTGAAAAATTGCACACCATATCATAGGTGCCACACTTGGCCCTGCCTATGCCTCTGGTCTCAATGACATTGGTCCCCCTCATGCCAAGTAATTCACGAATACTGGACAGTGGTCTTTTTCATCACCCTGGCCTTTGCATTTTATGCACCACACTTCTTTGTGTGCCTCTGGCCATGGCGCCCTATCCTGCTTCAAACTTTGCATCTCTAAGCATAGATTCTATAGTTGTGCGTGGATTTGTTGGACTCCCAACCTCGAACCCTATATCGGTGTTTCATGCAACCTCATTTCCATTTCCAACACTTCAGCCTGGGTTGAAAGCTTCTGTTATGACAACACCGTCCTTAGGTGTGGTTTCAAAGACGCTACAAACCATGTGCGGTGCTGCACATCTGTTAGCGTCATATTAGCCTCGCAGATCATACTCTTTAGCCTCTAATATAGATATCAGGGGGTCTCGCCTAGAAGCATCGTGATTTATTTAAATCCAATGATTGACTATGTCTCTGATTTCGGCCAGCTAAATTCTCTATTCAGCACATTCTGGATCTCTGTTATTCCTGCATTTAGGTGATCATTAGAGTGCTTGATATACCATGTCAGCGTCAATCCTGCAGTGCATTCACCAATGTGGCCTTCTTAATGTTGTCGTCTGTGACCCCTTTTGCTTCCCACACTACTCTTACCACGAACTAGAATTGGTCTGGATCCTCATTCCCTACTCCTCTGAATACGGGTAGCTTGATTGCGTGGTGGAGGTGGGGTGGGTGAAGATGGAGGTGAAGTAGGTGAAGCAAGTGATGGCATAAGTGGAGGCGATAATTACAAAATGCGATGGCTTATCAAACTGACTACACTTCTTGGAGAAACCTAAGCAAGCTCTTCCTCGTTCTCTTGCGAAGGTGAAATTAAGGGACTGTTTCCTAATCCCTCGGTACCTTTGTAGAACTTTATGCTCCATGTCATTCCAAACGTTAATGTATTTGCATAACCCATTTTTCACATAACAACATCTTAATCAAGGTATTCAGGGATTTAATGTACCTACCTCTTAGTCCCTTGAGAAAATGTCGTTCTACTTTGTTATAGCTCATGGTCGTGTCTATCATGAACTCAGTGATAAATCCTCCTCTTATCCGGCCGAGCCAAAGGTCTACAACTCACGCAATCTTATCTTCTGATGCCTCTAGTCTGCGCACTAACTCCAGAGTACACACTATCGGTTGATCGATCTTGTACCTTCCCTGGTTGTCAGCTAACCTCGTGATCCACTCATACAGTTTGGAGGAAATGATGTGAAGAAGATATCGTGTATTTTAGTATACACGTAGCAATCCAGCCACCTTGTCTCGAATATCTGTGGAGTTCTATTTTCCTGTGTCATGAAATCGTGAAGCTTCTAGTCCAACCACTCTTCAATTTCCTTCTTTTTTGGGTTCCACTGGAATGACATCAGACATCCCTTAGGAAGGTCTCGGTCCCAGCAATAAAACCATTTGTTGGCTTGTGGGGCCTGACCCAGGTTCATAAGTGATTTAGCTAAACAAATCCCGAAACTACCGGCCCTTTCGGAAATATTCCACGGTGCGCGGACTGAGGTCTCACCCAAGGTAGTATGGGAGGGTGTTGGAACTAGGTTTCTGCACCCTAGGAATGTCTTGGTGAAGTCTGGGAAGTTCGCGAACCAATCCTACATGCTTGCATTGCTTCGTGCAACCATCTGTCCTTCATAACTTGTGCAACTGCTTCTGCGTAGCTTTGTAACATGCGCGAAGAAGTGTTGTCTATATATGTAATCCTGATTGTGTGTTTACTATTGATCTTAACTTAATCATGTGGGCCCAATATTCTCATTAATCGTTCAACATTCATAACAAGTGCATGCAATCATAAACAGTAAAGAGATGCATCAAGATATCAGAAGCATAGGCACATAATATTCCACAATTAACTTATCTTTTATTAATCCTCTGTTTAGATACAATCCCAACTCTGCCCTGCACACTTAGCTGTAGGGGTCCGCACACACAGCTACAGACTCTACCAGGCCTTTGCGCACTCAGCTGTAGAGCCTCTTACTACTACTACGACCCAAGACTTGGACTTACAGACTCAGAGCAAATTCCTCATTCAAAAACCCATATCACTTCTTAAAGCTAAGACTAAGACTGCCTTTTACACTTAGAGCCTCGCTCTATTTATACAATCCCATGGTCCACGGACCATGGGTAGGCCGACACATTCTAATGTAAGTTATATTATTTTAGGGTAGACAACCCTAGACTCTCGCGCTCTACACCTGCATTTTGTGGGGTCTTTACATTACATTGACCAAAACTTGGGCTTTAAGCCCCAAAAACTGCTATGGGGGGGTTCGCTGCCCAACAAAAATGTAAAAGGAATTAAAAGGCAAGAGGCATTATTTGGAACTTATTTATGAAAATAATGGAAATTAGGAGAAAAAGAAGGTGAAAGGTCACAAATTTGTATGAGAGGGAAATTGAAGGAAAAATAAGGGGAAATGAAGAAATTAGAGGCCTCATTGATAAAAAGACTTTTTAGAATCAATTCAAAACCTTTTGTTAGTTTTATCTTGGAGCTCTCTCTATTCTCTCTCTCACATACTCTTGCACACTTAGAGAATTTTTGGATCACTCTAGCATTAGAGAAAAGAAGGATAAGAAAGAAAAGGGAAGCAAAGATCAAGTAGGGAAGATCTGGATCAAGCGACTACAACGAGATTACTTATAGATATTGAGTTGCATGTATGGTTTCCTTGCTAGTTTTGGCAAGTATGGTATATGCATGTGTGTATTTGGTTCTCTTGTTGTCATTGGCATGGGTTTGTCCAAGTGTGATAATGTTTTTTAGCCTTGCCTTGCCATTTCCAGATAACCATGGTGTGATGGGTTTTCTCTTAATTTGTTGAGTTGGATTTCTGGATGGTTTCAAAATTGAGTGGGGTGGTCTCAAGAAAAATCACAAGGTTTAGGAGTACCTAGACTAGTGACGGTGGGATTGTGGTAAATCCTCGTTGCATATACCCTCGTTGGGCCTAGGAATCCTTGATCGATAAATGGCAGGATATATGACAAAGCCTAGAGGGTGGAGACAGAAAAATTCTTCATGGTTTAGGTGGAGAAATCTAGAGGCATCCATGCTTGTATAGGCCTAGTGATCCCTGGACCGTTGATTGTGGGATTGTGGTAAAGCTTGGTAGTGTATGTTTCTTGTTTGGGCCTAGGAATCCCTTGGAAGGATATATGGTAAAGCCTGGTTGTATAGGTGCTTGCTTCAGGCATAAAAATCCTTGACCGGATTTGGTGGTGTTATAAGCCATTTTGTCACATCTGGTCAATAGGTTGTCAACTGGATCAATCAACATCCTTTAACCTCCTTTTCATCATCCTTTGACAAATCCGTAAGAATGAATCATTCTAATCCTTGAGTTTCTTCCTGAAAGCACCTTGTTTCAACCATTTTAAGGACGAATGCACCCTATTCTCTTACTAGCCAATGTTGAATACTAGGTTTCCCTACTTTGCACCTGTGTTGATCACCAACAGGTTGCTCAGTGTTGGGGGTGCGTTGATTCTAGAAATTCGGGAAAAAGAGAGAGAATCCTAAAGCCTCTTCTTCCAAAATCTTCCAAGATATGTTGTAACCATTTACCTCAGATAAAAGAATCAAATCCTATCCATTATCCCTTATCCATTGATCTGATCCTCCCATCAAAAGTGGATATCAAGCCCAGACTGGGAAAAGGATAAGAATTCATGAACTACCTTCTTCACCTATATATTTACTACCATCCATAAGCAAGGAGTTTACTTTTGAAGAGTGATTCTACCCTTATGTTGTTGATGTGAGGGATATTTTTCCATACATTAGGGTGATTAGAGGTGCACTTTGTGACAAAGAAAGGACAAGTCAACTTAGAGGAGCTCTTTTACAAGATTAACACCAAATTTTGGTTGTAACTCACTCCATTTCTATTAATGCAAAGAGTTATTTATTTTCCTATACATGGTGTTATGGTTTCATATATTTCAATACCATGTTTATCTATTGAATAAAGTGATTAGATCATGCTACATAGATTTCATGGATCCTTGGTTTGTGTTAACTAACTATGTAGGTTCTGATTATAGCGGTCATAGATAGGATTAGAGAATTCAAGCCAAGGAAGGAGTGAATCATATGATCGATTCCAGGTAGGCTTCATCCCATTATCTATTTAATTTAAGGAAAACATTAGTCCCTTTGTCACTTATGTTGTTCTAGGTCAATCCACTAGACCTAAGGAATATACTTCTGCCTGGAGTCGTAGATTCTGCGTAAAAAAAATTCGACTCCACTAGGGAACGATGTATTCCCTTGGTGGTTTCTTCATCCATTGTGCTTTTATTACCTATTCTTCAAACCTTTATTGTCTTATTTATTCAAGAAAATACCTAGGAAGACCTTTCATTGAGTCTTAATTACAATCCTTATGTCAAAACTTTGCATCCCTAGACCAACACACCCTCTAGTAGTGGTGCACCACAACTAAGGCTTCTATATGCTTTCGTTGCATAGAATTAGTGCCTCCTTTTCCCCTGTGTTGGCCCCTATTTATACACAAGTTTGATCTTGCCTTGATTTTCTCTCTGATCAACCTTGTTCCATCCACTCTTCCTTGAGTCTTTGAATGTCTTGTGGTCTCTTTGAAGCCTCCATTTGGTTTTCTTTCATTTTTAGTGCCATTGGTAAGTATTTTTTTAGATTTTCCTTTGTTATTATCATTAGGTTGTTTGAAAATTGATTTTCTTTGATCATTGAGTGCTTAGATGAATTAGTGTTCTAGTCATCATTTTGAAAAGCTTATTTGAATTAGTGATTCAACTTTTCATATTAGTTTTCATCATTTTCGAAAATTAAGTAGTTTGAAAAGAAAAATCTTTGCATTTCATCTAGGATTTTGTGTGTGAAATTGGAATTCCCTGGTGTTAAATTGTGTGTTTTTCCTTTCATTTTTGCAAAAAATTCCCCCCGTCAATCTCCGAGGGTAGCCGAATTGTGTATGAGTGTTAATCACCTTTGAGTGTCATCTCTTTTGATTTTTGTATTTTTCACCCAATTTCAGTTTGAGTTTTCTATTAATGAAATATTAGATTACGCTTGATTTCATTGGAATACTCATGTGTTTGTTTTGAATAATTCTCTTGCATAGATCACATTTCATAGTTAGTATTCTCATTTTCATAATAGGAAAGGAAATTGTGCATATATTACATTTGCACAATTTTCAAGGCAATCATGCATAGATTACATTGTATCGTTTGGAATATTTTAATGCTTTGAACTGAATTAAAATTGTGAAATTGAAAGATCTAGTTAGGAAGATTGTGTTTGATGCATATTTGATTGTTGCACCATTGTTTACACCTCTTCCCTACACTACATAGCTTTCATCGAAAGAAAATATTTATTTGTGTCATATTAGTTGCATCATAGGTGTTTTTAGGTGACATCAAGTTTTGAGCCTTGAAATCGAAACATAATTCAAGATAAACTTAAAAAAAATTCTCAATTAACCTAAGGAGCATTTGAAACTTAATGACACATATAAATGTCTAGGCTAAAGACGTGTTCCAACGTCTTTAAATGTATGAGCTATCATTTTTACCAGCGTTTCATTCCAAGGGTGATACCCATTCCATGTATGTAAGTGTATAAGATTGTTCTCCATGTACCTTCAGGTATATTGGACATTGCTCCACACAGGTAAAGTATATGGGAATGCTCTCATCGAATGGTTACACATTAGACAACACTACTATGGATTTCACTTCCACATACTGTCGAGTATATTTTGGAAGTCCACAATAGGTTTCTATCCTCACCATAGGTAACCGAGTCGATCGCCTTGTATACCATGATACACTAAACACAACATTCGGGGATATTTCCTACATGTATGCTAAGTCCTTGGTTTGCCAAGGTGTATATTGTCATTCACGATTGCTTGGTAAACCCTTTTTCCTACTTACCCCTCTTTTTTTTTGTTCGTCTTTAATTTCTAAAATCAATTATTTGACCACGAAATGACATCCTTACTGTGGAACAAGTCCTTAGTAGATCTTAGGTTGAGACTAGAAACAATCCTGAGTCCACAAATCAAGGAAACCCCCTTACAGGAATCCTAGTCCTTTTTGTTCTTTTGGAAATATTGGTGCTCCTTATATGGCAATGTCGTCCCTTCCCGGATTTACCATTGGTTTTCTAGTTTGGTTGTTTTCGAACACTATGGTTTTGAATGTCCAAACTACTTATCAACCAAGTTCTCCTCCACCTAAACCATATCAACCCCAAGTTGATCCTAAAGTTCACCCTTTTCCTTCTTTACATGTTGTTTCTTCATCCCTTTCTTCCTCCTCACTTGGTGAAAGTCTTGATTCTAGTAACCAGAAAGATAAAAATAAGAAGAAGAGGATGAAGAAGAAGAAAAATAAGAAAGGGGGCAACCAAGAAACTATTGCTACCAATGCAATCAATATGGAGAAGCCTTCCAATCAGCCCCGCAAAGCTAAGTTCCCTTGAAATCTCTGAGGGTGATCACCTTCTTAGAGATTGTCCTAGTATTCCCATGATATTAGATGTGTGGTCGTAATCTGAATATTGTGGGGAGGCCCTCAAGATATAAAAAAATTGAAATGGATCTTGGGGGGGAAGGCCCCCAAGATCTGAAAAATTGAAATGCTAGAAGAAAAAACGGAGAACACATAATAAAGAAAACCACAAAGTTTCGTTTTTTTATTAAAACAAATAATAATTGTAAAGCTACATTGTGGTGGACAATATATCCTTTTACAAAATGCGACTTATTACTTATAACATTTTTTGGTTACAATACCATCGAAAAATTCCATGGCTGGGTAAATACCATGGGTTGATGTCACTTACAATACCATGGGTAAATTCCATGAGTGGATAAATACCATGGGAGGATGAATACCAAGGGTGGATGCCACTTACAATACCATGGGTGAATGAATACCAAGGGTGGATGCCACTTACAATACCATGAGTAAATTCCATCGATGGATAAATACCATGGGTGGATGAATACCATGGGAGGATGCCACTTACAATACAATGGGTAAATTCCATGGGTGAATGAATATCATGAGTGGATGAATACCATGGGTGGATGAAATTGTCCATTTCGATCATTCCTCCCTCATTAAGAACCAATGGTCCCCATTGTGTGAATTTCCCTCCACAGAAGCCTTTGTTGAATATTAATAGCCATTGAAGAGAAGGGTTTTGTGTGGTTAACCCATAACTATGATGAATGAAGATCCAAGGATAGATATACCCTCTAATGCTTTTGACCAACAGTGATACTGACAGTGTGTGCCCTAGCAAATGGAATTCGATGAATTGTAGGTTTGTGGATGAACCATAACCATGCCAAATGAAGATCCGAGGATAGAGATACCCTGTAATGCTTATGACCAACTATGACACTAATAGTGTGCGACCTAGAAAATGGACTTTGTTGACAAGGATTTTGGGCGGTTGACCCATAACTGTGATGTTGGTTGTTGATGAAGTAGCAGGTACCTACATATCTTAGGGTGGGAGAGAACATTTCAAAAGAACCCAAGGCAAATGTTGCTATGCTGAAACTAATAAATGTGAAGCAGGTGCCTACTAAAGTGGGGTGGGAGGGCACGTCTTGAAAGGGAACCCTCTCTGAATGCTTCTCCAGATATAAAAACTAATTTAAAATGGGCATATCCCAATCAATATAACTTAGAGTATTTATTTCAACCTATTTTTGGAAAGAGAATGACCATTCTTCATCTTCCCATGTGATTTAAATCCCTATTTGGACACTCTAGAAACTCAGATTTGTGTTGCAACTGTTCTTCCATCACAAAAGTTTTGAAAAAATATTTGGTTTTAAATCAAGATATCTTCCTCATCCGAACTCTGATTCAATCAATTTTTTTTGAAGTTGGGTGATTTTTCAAGAGGAGATTAGATATGAAATAATGATTTTGATATTATGCACAAAAACTACAAAAAATGATAGGAGAGCTTCCTTCCATGAATTGTTGTCAAAAATATTTTTGCAACACAACTGATTTTAAATAAGCGATATCTACCCTCATTCGGGCTTTGGCTCAACCAATTTTTTTTTGAATTTGGGTATTTTTTTGCAAGGAATCCAGATATGTTATTTTATTTTGTAAATTTTGCACCAAAAGTTTCATATCTGATTTACAAAATCGTGGCCCAAAAAAAATCTGCAAAACAATTCTTCTCGCTTTGCCCAAGAAAGTGTTATGTGGAGGTCGTAGCACATGCATGAAGTTTGATGAAGATTGCTAGAAAAAATTGAAACTGAAATATGTGTCATATCCTCATTCCCATGGAGTCGTAACCTAAATTTGATACCACTAATTTCGATATTGGGTGGAGGCCCCCAAGATCTAAAAAAATTGAAATGGATCTTGGGAGGAGGCCCCCAAGATTTGAAAAATTTTAATGCTATAAGAAAAAGAGGAGAACACATAATAAAAAACCACAAATATTTTTTATTTTATTAAAATAGATAATAACTATAAAGCTACATTGTGGTGGACAATCTGTCCTTTTACAAAATGCAACTTGTTGCTTATAGCATTTTTTGGTTACAATACCATAGGTAAATTCCATGGGTCAGGTAATACTATTGGTGAATGAATACCATGGGTGGATGTCACTTACAATACCATGGGTAAATTCCATGAGTGGATAAATACCATGGGAGGATGAATATAAAGCGCGGATGCCACTTACAATACCATGGGAAAATACCATGGGTGAATGAATACCAAGGGTGGATGCCACTTACGATACCATGGGTAAATTCCATGGGTGGATAAATACCATGGGTGGATAAATACCATGGGTGGATGAAAACCATGGTGGATTCAACTTACAATACCATGGTTAAATTTCATGGGTGGATGAATACCATGGTTGGATGTCATTTTCCATTTGGATAAGGTCCATAGGCTCGCATCAACCTTTTTCATCAGCCTCTGGAGATCATGCTAATGATAAACCATCAACTAATGATAGTAAGGTCCATGGGAAATAGGGCAAAGTCAAGTTTCCGTGTAGTTTATGTGAAGGGAATCATCCTATTTACATGTTGGAAAACCCTACATCTTCTTAGCCTCGTATTATGGCTGGTTACCGAAAGCTTTCTCCCAGTCCTCCTCTAGCTGATGAAGTGATTGATCAGAATCCACCTCTAGTCAATCCCACTCTCTCTGAACGCGAATCCCATGAGTCCAATACTGAAAAACCACTGGTTGAGAAAATAGTTGACCTGATTCCACCTTTATTTGATCGTATGTTTTCTATAGAGAGTGAAGTTCATATCGCTCAGGTTCTTCTAGTTTATTTAGGTTCCAATGAGCTGGGGAATAGTTCTCCTATTCCCATGGCACAAGGGGGAAAACCTCCCATTCCCACAACAATGGAGAGTAGTTCTCCCATTCCCATAGTGTAAGGGGGAAGTTCTCTCATTCCTACGACACCCCTTCCAAGTAGCATGATCACTTCTTTTGATTGGAGTTGACTAACATGATATCTTCTTCCACCTTACGTGCCCTTCCAGATCATAGTATAGGCTTATAATGTGGTCGTACTTAGCACAATCATAGATGAAGGCACATATGTTAGCATTATGTCCTCAACTACCTGGAAATATTTAGGTTCTCTGCATTTGTTTCCTGTTACCCAAAATCTATTGGCTTTTAAGAGAGGAACCAATTAACCGTTTGAGATCCTTCCTATGTTGCCCATTACTTTTGGAGGAAATTTATTATATATTATATTATATATATATATATATATATATATATTATATTATATATATATATATATTATATATATATATATATTATAATATATATATATGTTATGGAGTCCAGGCCTTTGGATTTTAATTTACACCTGTGGGTGACTATGTTTATTTCATGGGAGCTCTTTTCTCTTCTCTCTTTCGTGTGATGTGTTTCTTGCATGAAGGAAAAATAGTGACCATTGAACAAATTTCATTCGTTAGTCCTAATTTGACTCGCAATCAACCAACTTCCCTAAATGTTCGTTATATGCAAGTGGTATCTCCTCCACCAAAGATTAATTATGTGGAAACTTGTTCCTTCCCCTATCTACTGTTGAATATGGGAATTTCATTGTTTACTCAACTTCTTTCGACCTAGATCTAGTAGGTGACGTGGTGAATCATTTACTGTGGGCATTGGAATATGATATTTCCATTGAATCCTTTGATACCTTCCAGGGTTTTATTCTACAATTTGATGAGAAATTCTTAGAAGCCATGGCTTCTTGGTGGTCATGATAAAGGTTCTCAAACTAGAGTTCTTTTTCTTGTGTCAAGCTCCTTAAAAAATGAAACAAGGTTACCCGGAGAAAAGTTTCTTTTCTTGTGTCAAAATCCTTAAAAAATGAATCAAGGCTCCAGAGCAGAGTTCCTTTTCTTGTGTCAATTTCTTTAAAAAATGAAGCAATGCATGAGAATATTTCCTTTTACTGTGTCGAGCTTGTTAAAATATGAGATGAATCCCCTTCCAATTCGAGTCTTTGATTAAATCTTGTAAAGTCCCAGACGATTCTTTCACTTGACCTTGTAAATGAACCTTCATTCCATCCACCTGTTAGTACTAGATAGTCTACCTAGGTTAATGAAATGAAGCTTGGGGGGAATGTACCTCGAATTGAGTCATTATGCTAGGGACATGCAAATTTATTTCAAGCATATTTTTTCTCTTTTTCAAGCTTGTGAAAAAATGAAACCAATCTCAAGCATTTTTTTTCTCATGTTTCAAGCTTGTGTAAAAATGAAACCATTCTTATCCTATCCTTTGTGATTTCCATTTTTATCAGCCTATTTCTACTAGACGATCCTTCATTTTCTCATTCCATTGTCACCATCTGCTTGGCCGATCATACAATTTCACTTGGTTTTTTACCCTTTCCTAAGGAATCGCCATAATGAGTAGTCTTATTAGCCAACCTCTTGACCTTCATGTTTTTTGAGTAGTTCCATTATGACCGGAACCATTTCTCATCCTTTTATACCACTCGTTACTCTAGGAGGAGTCCTCTTTCAACTCTTTTTAGACCCAAAATATGAAAATATTGTCGAGCACTTGCTTTTTCGAACTTGTTAAAGTAAATGAAAAGAGTCTACTCAGTATAAGTTTAACCTTTTTTGGACTAAGATAGGATAACTACGAAAAAGGAATACCTTAGTCGAAAATGCCTAAGAGGTTATCTTGGATATTATTTTTACCCTTTTTCGGACCTAAGGGACTATCTACGAAAAGGAACATTTAGAGTTTTATTTTTTTCCTATTTTTACAACTATCTAAACATGAAAAATATGACAAGGAATACCTTCATTGGAATGATTAAAACATCAAACAATGACGGACTCATCGTTCATGATGGGACCGAAACATTCCTTCTTTGGGTTTTTTAAATATTTTAAGAGGGATTCATCTGAAGGATGAACTTACAGATCAAGAATATTTTATCCTCCTCAAGCTTGTTAAAAAATAAAGAGGTACTGACCAATATGTTTGGGGAAACTGGGAAAACATGGTACTCCATTTGTTAATGGCACCGAAGCACTCTTGGAAACAACACTCTTCCACTTCATCTCTGTGGTTGTTGTGTTGGGAAATATGCTTGTCTTTTGGTTTATCATGCTATTCCAAAGCCTCCATTTTTTACTTTGGTTCAATGATACCAAACTCCATTTCAATGTCGTCATTGTGTTCAAGAGAAGTCATTCAGTCAATATTTGCTACAATACTCTTAAGTCTTCATTCCATGTATGCATTTACTAATCCAATTCTCTATCAACATCATTCTAATCATTATGTCTCAAATCATCATGCATGTTTCGTTTCATTGATGGGGGATACATAAAGGCCCTCCTACGAAGGGTTGCCTCCTATCGACATTATCTCATTATCTGGGAAGTTGACTTAGAAACACCCCTTGGTGCCTTGGTGCTTGCATGTATCAATGGCAAGTTTCTTCACTCTCGATGTTATGTTTACATAATTGGCCTTTGACAGAAAGATTCCATGTGGTGTTCGACATCAACTCATTTATTCACACTATATAGATTGTACTAGAGTACGTTGAGATCCATTAACATTATCAATGGTTTCTCCCTCGTCTGTTAACGACTTACATCATTGGCTGACAATCAGATGGTGTCTACCATCTTTGAATCCAACTCCTTGATTCACATGGTTAGACTCATACATTGATTGGTCATGTGAATGAGATAGAAGACCCCGAATCTATTTTTATCCATCCGAGCTATGATTACAGGAGTAGTAAAAAATCATAATGTATGATGGCTATGATCATACATTAATTCATCCAGTCATGGGTCCACCATCAATCATCTATGGACATGTATTTTGGTCATTGTACATGTAATGATTATCTTATGCGTTGAGTATGGGTATGCCTCCCTCAACAAAGATATCATTATGTAAATGTATTGTAGCATACGATGATCTCAAGGTCACAAGGTAAAACACTTCAGTCATCAATTATAATTTTTGACTTTGTGATTTAGGGGGAAATATGTTATAATCCATTTTTTCACATCTGAGCAACAGGCCTTCAACTGGATCAATCAACATCCTTTGACCTACTTTTCATCATCCTTTCACAAATCCCTAAGCATGACTCATTATAATCCCTGAGTTTCTGCTTGAAAGCACCTTGTTTAAGTCATTTTAAGGACCAATGCACCCTGGTCTCTTACTGGCCAATGTTGACTACCAAGTTGCCATCCTCTATACCTGCACTGATCACCAAGAGGTTTCTCAGTGTTGGGGTGCATTGATTCTAGAAATTTGGGAAAAAAGAGAGAGAATCTTGAAGCCTCTTCTTCTAGAAGCTTCTAGGATCTATTGTAACCATTTACCTCACATAAAAGTATTGAATCCTATCCCTTTTCCCTTATCACTTATCACTTATTCCTTGAGATCATCCTCCCATCAAGAGTGGATCTCAAGCCCTTATTGGTAAAAGTATAAGAATTCTTGAACTACCTCCTTCACCTATGTATTTACTGCCATCCATAGGCAATCGATTATAGTTTGGAGAGTGATTCTACCCTTATGTTGGGATGTGAGAGATATATTTCCATGCATTAGGGTGATTAGAGGTACACTTTGTGACAAGTAAAGGAAAAACAAATTTGGAGGATCTCTTATACAAAATCAACACCTATTTTTGGTTGTAACTCACTCCATTTCTATTAATGAAAAGAGTTCTTTGTTTTCCTAAATATGGTGTTATGGTTTCAAATATTTCAATTCCTTGTTGATCTATTGAACAAAGTGGTTAGATGATGTTACATATATTTCGTGGATCATTAGCTAGTGTTAACTGATTGTGCAGGTTATAATAATAATGACTAGAGCTAGGATTAGAGCATTCAAGCCAAGGAAGGAGTGAAGCATACGACAGATTCTAGGTACGATTCATCCCATTATCTATTTACTTTAAGGAAAACATTAGTAACTTTGTATTTTTTTTGTTCTATGTCATTCCACCAGGCCCCAAGAAGGTACTTCTATTTGCAATCGTACATTCTACATAATAGGTGGTATATGCAGTAAAGCCTGAGAAGCATGGTCGGTTTTGTTGTGAGTCCCACATTCATGCTTGGAATATGGAACATGGTGATTGGCTGAAAGAAATATTTGGTTCAACCCAATCTATGGTCAGGTGGTATGTGGAAGTCCCTGACTTGGTTGGCTTTTGCATATGTTAATAATAGTTTCTTTCCTCTTGTATTTTATGAGTAAATGTGATTGTTATTGTTTGAGTTTAATGGTTATAACCATGGTTTTATGACAAACTTTAGTTATGGCTCTCATCATGTTTTGTTTATTAAACAAATGGTTAATGAATATATGACCTAATAGATGATATTACAGCTATTATGAGAGGGCATTATACCTTCTTGACGATTCTCAGATCCATATGTTCAAATGTGTATTTATGACCTATACATTACTTGTTCGTGATGTGTTTGACATAATTTATGTCATTGTTAGGCCTAGTTAGGTCAATTTATTGTCTAAGATTTGTATGGAAGGATTTGTCCTTATTTCATTCATGGTTTTGGAAAGTTAATTAAGTTTTGGGTAGAGTTCTAGATCCTAGCTTGAAAAGTGGCTTAAATCTCATTGTTACAGTCACAAAACTGGGTGAGAAAGACTGCAATCGCTCCCTTGTAGGCCTCATGCATGTGACTGGAGGGTTCTAGTCAAATTCCAACAGTGTTGTGCAAACATCTAGGAGATCAGGGCACTAAAAAAAGTTTTATCTCAGGATTTGGGAGCCTAGAAGAGTGGTTTAGCCCTTGGGGTTCCTATAGCACTTAAGGGAAGTCATTAAGGGTATTTTCTTTTCAATTCCACTTCCTTAAGGTGATCTAGGAGGTTGAATCATATCATAGTAACTCTTTGTCACATATTTACCCTCGTGGATCAGTAAACTTAGGTAAGTGTGGGAGGAGGGTGTTACAAAACTGATTACTTAACCTTACTAGACCATTAATGCCACCATTGATCAACATATGGTATACTGTTAAAATTGGCAGCTAGGACCAAACTCCATGTGGGTCACCTTATTTATGGTTGATGATATTTTTCCTAGATTCCTCTCATTGAGAGGTGTAGGATTGATCTAAAGATCATCCGATTCCGACAAGTATTTATGGAGATATGAATTTATTTCTAATTACTTGACAAATTGTCAAGGTCGATCAGTAGCTAAGTGTGTGGCACACATGTCCAACATTTCATATAAATAGATGAAATGTTGAGTCATTTTCAACACATCTCATCACTCATCTTCTCTCTCTCCTATGCATTAGATGAGCCTCTCTCTCTCTCACATGTCATTGAAAAATGAAGACACAGATTTCTACTTAGGGATGGATTGACCAAGTTTGACCAAGGCTGCAGGAAGGCACTTTGACCAGTGTGGACTCCTCTTTGACTGTGGATTAGGTTTGATTTCTTCTCCTTGGTATGTTTCAAATTTTGGCACGTAAACTGAGGTGATCTGACCTCAAGTTTGACTAGCATTGACTGTCAAGTTGACCATTGATCTGTCCAGCATTGATGGAGTTTTGACTGTAATTTCAGACTGTTTTGGGTTGACTCTTCTTGTTGTTGGAAGTCAAGTTGACTAGGATATTGACCAAGCTAATTGGAGGTCAAATATGACTTGTTTGACCAGCTTTGACTTTGCTGGTTAGGGTTTTGTTGTTGCTGTCATAAAATTTCAGAATTTTTCATTGTATTATTTCTTTCTGTTGAACTATTGAAGATAAAAAAAGATTTGATCAAAGGATTTCCCCACATTGGCATTTGTCCCTGGCTAGCCGCCACATCTTGTGTCTCTTGTCTTGCCTTTTTTTCTGTCGATCATTTAATGTTCTATCTACATTTTACTTTATGTTGTGATTGCTAATAAGTGGCTAATAAAAGTAAAAGAAGTAAATTTCTTTAAGCATAGAACATACCATAATTTAACATGGTATCAAAGCTGAGGTGAAGAAAAAGCCTGAGCAAGAGTAAGAGAAATTGTCAAAGGTTGTTAAAGCTATCTTAAAGAAGTCATGGGGTCCTTAGCACACTTCCTTGCTGAAGACAAACCCCATGAGAAGTATGACTATCACGGATGGAAGATGTTTCTCGATCTAACATTAGAAGAGCAAGAAGTGTTGGACCGTGTGAGAGGCAGGATTATTGAGCCTCCATCAAATTCATCCGCTGCTGCTAGGAAAAAATGGACCAAGGGAGAAGCCAAAGGAAGGAATATCATATGGGACTCTATCGACAAGTGCTTGGTGGGGAATGTTTCCAAGTTGACCACCTCCAAGGAAATCTACGATAGACTGGTGAGTTTATTTAAAGTTAATGATGCAAATCAAGTTTTGTTCCTTAGAAATAAGCTAAAGGAAATTAAGAAGGGCAAATATGAGAGTATGCAAGCATATTTCTTAAGGATCACCGAGATCAAGAACGATCTCCTATCTATTGGGGAAGTAATTCTTGATAGGGAAATGACACTCACAACTCTTGGAGGACTGCCACCTGAATGGTATATATTCAGGACTAATCTTCTCAACAATAACGTTTCCTGGATTTGAGGAATTGATGGCTAGATGCATTCAAGAAGAAACAAGGATGGAAGAGAAAGAAATGCCCATACTTAAAGGTCATCCCTCTGTGTTTTCTTCTTATGCTAAAAGAAGAAACAATTATGGGGCTAAATTCAAAGGAAAGGTTGGACCGAAGGGTGGAAGAAAAGGACGATGTTACAATTGCAATCAAATGGGCCACTATGCAAGGGAGTGCCCTGATAAAAGGGACTCACATCGGGACGATGATCAAAATCACTCTCAAGGAAATCAAAGGAATGGTAGGTCAAATGGTAGAGGTAAAAGAAAAGCTAGAAATCAAGGAAGAGGAAAACCCTTCAAGAAGGCAAGAAAATCTAGGTATGAATCTAATGTTGTTAACAATAAGTAAGATGAATTCTATCTACCAGCGGCTCTCTCTACTACTGCTCCCCCAGACTCGCTGGGAAATTGGCTTATTGATAGTGGTGCCTCAAGGAACTTCACTGGTTACAAAGAAGCTCTCTCTAATCTGGTAGAGAAGTAGACCAACCTAGAAATTATTCTTGGGGACAATTCAAAATCCCGTGAAAGGCGTAGGGGATGTCACTCTTCAATTGTATCAAGGAAATACAATCCATTTACAAGATGTATTATATGTACCTTATCTCAAAAATAACCTGGTGTCCATTTTGGCAATGAAAGACAAAGGCTACAAAGTGGCCTTCAGCGATGGAAAGGTACGTGTATGGAAAAATAACTTTAAAGATGCTTTCACTCTTGGGTTTCTAGTTGATTCATTATATCAGGTCGGAGGAAGTCCTCTAGGTGTCATGTCTTGTGACACATCTCTTTAGTCTGAACTATGGCATCAGAGGTTTTCTCACCTTCATTATAAAGCTCTACCCAATGTGAGAAAAATGGTGACCAAGATGCCCGAGTTCAAATTAGAGCAAGAAGGTGTATGTCCAGGATGTGTCGAAGGAAATCTCAAAAGGGGACCATTCCCCTCAAGCCAAAGAAAGACCTCTGATATATTGCAGTTGGTTCACTCAGACATATCTAGTATGATGCCTATGAACTCCTTGGGAGGATATTTATATTATGTCACTTTTACAGATGATTATTCTCACAAGACTTGGATATACTTCTTGAAAAAGAAGGATGGAGTGTTCTCTTGGTTTCAACACTTCAAAGTCTTGATTGAGAATCACACTGAAAATAATCTCAAGATCTTAAGGACTGATAATGGGACTAAATATGAATCCAATGAGTTTCATGACTTTTGCAAATAGGCTGGCATTAAGAGGGAGACTACTACACCAAATACTCTTGAGAAAAATGGTGTGACGGAAAGGAAGAACCATACGATTGCGGAAGTTGTCCGTGCTATGCTCCATGATCGAAGACTTCCAAAGTTTCTATGGGCCGAAGTTGCAAATACCATTGTGAATGTACAAAACTGATGCCCTCATCAAGCATTGGGTTCCAAGACTCCCGAAGAGATGTTCACTGGTAAGAAACCTGACGTATCTCATTTTAGAATTTTTGGAAGTCCTATATATTTTCATGTGTCGAAGGAGAAAACGAATAATTAGGTGCATCTAGAAAGAAAGGAATCTTTGTGGGCTATAGTGAAAAATACTAAGGGCTATAGAATCTACGTGTCTGGTCAAAGGAAAGTCAAAATTAGCCATGATGTCACCTTTGATGAAGATATGGCTCTTAGCAAAGTAGATAATCTTCCTACTCTAAGAGGATCTAAAGAAGCTGACACCAGGGAACTGAAGGAAAAGGAAGATGAGATGATGCTCGATGTGGAAGAACCTATGGATCCTATTGATCCTCCTCTAGAAGAGCCTTCCTCTTCTAGGAAGATGCCTTCATGGCTTAGGGGGACACTTGATGATGTTGAAGGACACATTGCACCCAGAGGAACCTTCCATGAAAGTAAGAATTCGAATAGGTATTAGGGATACCTAACCATCATGAACACGATCATCCAAAATGAGCCGTCATCATTCACAGAAGTTGTCAAGCATCAAGTATGGAAGGACGCTATGACCGATGAATATGAGTCCATCATGAAAAATGATGTTTGGGATGTGGTCCCCAGACCCCAGGACAAAGTAATTGTCACTTCAACATGGCTTTATAAGATAAATCATGTAGTTGATGGAAGTGCGAAAAAGTATAAGGCTCGTTTTGTCACTTATGGCTTCTCTCAGAAGGAAGGTATAGACTATGACGATATATTTTCACTTGTTGCCCGATTTACCAACATGCACTCATCATAGCCCTTGCTGCTTCACAAGGATGGAACCTACATCAGATGGATGTCAAGACTGCATTCTTGCATGGTTTGATCAAAGAGGAAGTCTATGTGGAGCAACCCAAAGCATTTGGGATTCATGATTGAGAATCTCATGTAGAAATTTTGAATAATTTAACACATATTCAATGGAGATTATCCTGATCATGTACTATTGCGGAAAACATACACAATACATAAGCTCCTCTACGTTGATCATCAATATAGCAGCATCAATAACAATAAAACATCAAGAGCATTCACACATTAACACAGTATGTATCCCGGGGAAAGCATCTCGCTAAAAACCCCAACTATCTGTATATTAATGATTGAGTCATGTAACATTACACAGCATAATACTTCTCACAAGTATCTCCACCTCTGTTACACACAATACAGCTCATATCTGAATCAATCACTGGCTCAAATCTCTTCCACTGCTTGCCTGCCTCCACTGCTCAATACCTGCATGAGAATAATGATGAATGAATGATCCAAATTCGTATTTCCCTTGGATATACCACGTAATCCTCATTGGCAATACTCAATCCCTCTGATTGTGAAAATCATCATGCACAGCTATAGTCACAACTGATAGCAATCTGATCCTCTAACACCTATCCCTGCTGAACTGAACATGCACTGACATGCAACTGAGTTAACTGATGTATTCATAGTTGTATTATGATTTAATAACTTGTGAATTATTAATAACTAATTCACCCAACTCATCTCTAGTCTATTTTCCAGTTAGACTAAATACAACTAGTTTAACAAAGCTAAACTGAACACAACTCCATCAACTGCACCTCCAGTCCACTAAACTCAACTCACTTGAGTTCTAACTGAAGTCCTGCATGCAAATATTAGTCATCCCATAGGTAACCACGTATTTCCTTCTGGGATCTGCCTGTACCACATCCGTAGCTCATCCTGAAGTGCTCCAAGAGAATAAGACAAAGTTTATAGTCTAAATATTATTATGAGCTAATAATATTTGACTGTTCTATATTTAGACTGAGCAGTCACTCCGCTGTGGTCTAAAAATAGAAGTCCATCTATTTTCCAACTTGATCAATCATCCATAAACAACAACCTGCAATCCATAGACATGATCCATATGTCTAAAAATAGACTTGCGCCAAAAATAGCCTGCGGGCCCACTTAGTGAAGGCGACTCCTTTCACTAAGCTCCTTCATCTTGTTGCAATCTCAACACTCCCTCTCGACAAGATATGGATTATTAGCAACCCCTATCCTGCCTCGGTGGTACTCGAATTTTCTCCTGGTGAGAGCCTTCGTCAGAATATCAGCATCCTGATCCTCCGTTGGAATGTACGAAAGTAACATGATCCTTCACTGCACACAATCTATGATATGATGGTTCTTGATGCCCTTGCTGCCATATACTCGGCCTCTTGAGCTCCCTGCCCAATCTACATCTATGAAGCCACATAGCTTCACCTCATCCAATCCATATCCCGATGTGCCTTTCTTGAGCCTGCACACATGCGACTCCACCAACTGCTGGTAACCAGTGGCATCCACTACCTCCG